>OLKM01006704.1:0-13592 GCA_900291075.1 Melanogrammus aeglefinus
TTAAGCTAATTACGTATGAATAGCCTGTTCTTAAATCTTTATAATTGGTCAAATATACTGTACTAAGCAGATGTGTATATATTTAACATGCAAGGATATGGCAATTTTGCAGTATTATTATTAATAAAGGATGTTTGTATTGTGTTTCGGCAGCGTTCTATATTGTTTATTTTTGTACCAAACCTTGTTGCAATGAACAGGGTTCAGAAAGTCATAGCCAGGAAACGAGGAAGCTGCAAAAGGAGGATCAGAGGAGGGGAGGTTTACCAGAACCAGCAGTACCCTTTTGTTTTATGGGGACTTCAATCAAGGGTTTGTGGTGACATCTGTGTTTGTGATTCATGTACTGTCTACTTTTGTCTTGCAATGTCTTTGTATTTTGTTTGATTTATTTTTTGCTTTCCATTCAATGTATTCAATATTCATTCCCCTGACCAGTGAAATGGGAATTCTTGGAGCCAGCCTGGTCGTAAGATTTAAAAGAAACTCTCCAGGTAAATCAGCTGCATAATACACAATCCCTGTATGTGGTGTGTGTGTGTGTGTGTGTTGTGTGTGTGGTGTGTGTGTGTGTGTGTGTGTGTGTGTGTGTTGTGTGTGTGTGTGTGTTGATGTGTGTGATGTGTGTGTGTGTTGTGTGTGTGGTGTGTGTTTTTGAACTTGCCTTGCTTCTTTCCCATATAATCCAACCTTGGTGTCATGTAGTAAGTGACTCTCCTTGAAGAAGGTTGACCCAGAAACAAACCTGCTAATGGCAGGAAACATGTTGTGTCCATTTGAAGAGGTTAGGAATTATTGGAATCTGCACCGGAGAAGAGGACACCACAAATATCTCTCTAGGCAAGTTTTTGAAAGTGGAATGAACTATTGCAAATGAAGATAACGTTAGCAATGCAGACATCTTTGAACAGTGAGGTTTATTATCTGAACAATCATTTCAGGTACGAATGAATGTCTTTCTCAATGAAGGTGCATCTTGCCCGAATTCAACCGAAATCGACTTGAAAGAAATCGGCATGATCGACGTCAGCACAGAATGGACATCAAGACAGCTCTGTAAATGAAAGAAGCGAAGGCAACGTTTTTTCTCAGACCGTTAATCTTGACATCAGAAATTGTCCGTCAATTATTTTCTGCAGCAACTTCAGAAGAGGCCGACCACCAAAAGAGGCCCAGCCTATCTGGGCTCCATACCCCAACCTGAATCCGGAAAGTCAGTCCAGTAACGGGGCATCTCTCACCAGGTAGAGGAGACGCCTAATGCTGTGTTAAACAACTTCCATTGCAGGGGACTATGTCCCCTTCTCCATCCTCTGATATTCCACCCGATTTGACTGTTGTCATACCGTTGAATAGGGGTAATCCTGATACCATCATCCCACAAATATGGGCCAGTAGGGCCCTACTCTATCTACTAATAGGTTAGGTAATCCAACAAAGATAAAGTAATCTCAGTTTAAACGGAATAAATAATATTTTATTGTAATTTCTATTAGCTGTGGATTTATGAGAATTATCAAACACAACGCCACTTTCATTTATTATTTATCAATATAGAGCTAGGCTAGTATTTAACACGTTGTTGCACAACATTTTAAAAAAGCATTTAATTTTTAGTATTTTTCATGGACAAGCTCCCTTATATACACTTTACTGTGTAGTTCTATGGTTCAGATTTTTAATATTCTAGCTAAATAAAAAAGGGGGCGGGGGAGTGTGGGGCATTAATAACATTGGGTCAACCAAAGTAATTTGTTGATAACAGCCTCTGCACCTATTAGTAGGTAGAGTAGGGCCCTACTGGCCCATAATTTGTGGGATGATGGTATCAGGATACGCCTATTCACGGGTACATGACAACAGTCAAATCGGGTGGATATTCTCCCGGCCAAAAAGGCACTAGAGATGCCCTCCAAACAGGAAGATTTAGAGCAAGATAGTCGTGTTCCCTGTTTGGCAGCTTCTCTCCCTAGAGGGTACTTTTTGGAAGATGCAGAACCATCAGGTTTCTTAAGTATACAAGGAGATGGAGGAAAACGTTGTTCCCTCAGCAGCTGGAGGGTTTGGAACCCCCCTCTGTCGGAGGTACCTCGGATACCGAAATCCAAATCCAATGGAACACAGAAAAAACCGAGTTCACAACCCAGAACGACAGGAGGCACTGCTACACACTGAAGCCATAAATCCTCAAATCGACACATTAGACACTCTTGATACGACATCTTCTCAGCCAAAGATGACAGTGCCGGCCCAAACCTAGAATACGGCTAGTTTTACATCCTCAAATGCTCCTTTGACACCAAGGGTTTCTATGTCCTCTGTGTCGCCTCAAACGAAAGCCAAAGCCTGTGCTTCTTAGACTTAAACTTAGACTTGGCTTTATTGATCCTTTTGGGATGACTCCCACAAGGAAATTGAATTTCCAGTAGCTTACAGAAACACAACTGTGGAGGGGGGCGGCGTCTGCCAGCAGGGGGAGTAGGGAGCACCGGGTCTGCTGGGGCGATTGGGTCTGATTGCGGACAGGTGTCCGCAATCAGACCCAATCAGGAAGAGTGTATTTATGTGTCTGCTTTGCCTTTCAGTAAAAGGCAGGAACCAGAGAGCGTGAGGGCTTGCAGAACCAGCGAGAAGCACAGCAGACCGGCAGAGAGCCGGCGAACGACTGTCGAACCCTTTTGTTGGAAAACCTTTGTTTATAATGTGGACTGTCCGGTTCTGCACCTGCTAGTTACACTAAGGTTACACTAAGAATAACAAGTTAATACCCGCACATAGCCACAACGGGTCAAGAACGAGCACACATACAGGGGAGTAGGAGGCGGGCGCTAAACACCAAGAGCTACTTCCGGAGGAAAGACTTTGAATCCCATGAACGAGTCCACACTGGAACCGCACGGGTGCTCCTATGCGACCTCTGCAAAAGATTCAACCGGAGAGTGGAACTGAACTGAAATCCGCTGCAGCAGTTTATCAGTTGCATAATGTGTCATGTGATACAAGAGACAAAGAGTTTAAAAACAATTGTTTAAAACATTTAAAAATTTTATTTGAGCTGATCTCCTCTCATTTGGTGCGTAAAAGGTGCGTTCTTATTCACAAAAGGTATTTACAATCGAAAGCAGAATAATAGGTCATAATTGTAGAATCAAGCAATATATCACACGAGGGAGTGCTGTTTGTACTGAATATCAAGCACAAGCTGTCATTCATTCGGCTCGTGAGGTACGTTGGTACGAGGCCGTAGTTAGAGTTCCGAACATAATCACAGCTGGTGCTGGATATTCAGTAAAACAGCACGCCTCGAGTGTGATATTGCTTTTATACAACAAGCCACAAGAGCACCCATTTATTAGTAGTTAACAGCAACAGATTATGATTTGGTTTTGTTCATTTAATGATTTATTTGGCTCCGCCAACAACAAATAGATCCGCAACTGGATTGGGACTGAACTGTTGCCAAGCAACACATAAGCACACTAGCTTGCTACGGTGTATAGGACTCGACACGTAACGTTACGTTACGTTCCCTTGGTCCTCTTCTGACGACCATTCGTAATTTCACCCAAATGTTATGCCTGTTAATTTTTGCTGCGCAAAGTTAGTTGCAAGCTAAGCTACATAAAGACCGTTCATAACATTAACGGTTATGAGAACACCCGTAAAGCGGAAGGATACATGCATAGTTAAAAGTCCCAGTGCTGTTATACCCTATATCAGCACACATGGAAGGCCTCTTGTCCAATCAAATTACTTGGTCGGAACTAACTGTTGTATAATGTAAAATATATTTTTTCTAACTCCTGGCCATCCAAGCGGCCAGCAACAGACACGACATCCACAGCGGGCGGGGCAGGCCGAGGGAGGGAGGGCCCACTGACGGGACGATGGCAGTAGGACCCACCGACGGGACGATGGTCGGAGGGCCCACTGGCGGGGCGATGGAGTGGAAACATGTTCCCACGTTGCCCGCTTTATCGACGGCCACGATTTCAACGATCTGCGAGCAGCAGGAGGCGTTGTAGGAGGCCTCGATGTAGAGGTGGGTCAGAGCGTCGTGGGAGAGGACTCCGTCTCCCTGCCGCAGAGTGATGCGGTCGATGCCCGTGCCGTTACCGTCGCTGACGTCGGCGGAGAGATCCCAGTGGAAAGACGAGCACTGAGACACGTTTGCGGGACAGTCGTCCGCCGTGACCCGGTCTACTTTACACGTTGGTCGGACAAAGTCTGTAATCTAGAAAGGACATGAAGCAGTTTTAGCACGTATAATTATTATATTTAAATCATAAAGGACTACTTTTAGACTAGTACAGAAGAGGATTAGGGCTACATGGGATAATTTTTGGGGAATTCTGACTATAATAAATGAATAAAGAGCTCTGACTGAATAAAGAGCTCTGTCCGAATTCTGACTTTAAACTCAAGATTTCTGCCTTTAAACTTTGGATTCTGACTTTCAACTCAGAACTCCAAAAAAATGAGGCCCTAAGCCTCTTCCGTAGACTAGCGATTACCAACATTATTTAGTTTGGAGCTAACCAAAATTGTGTATTTCTAGAGTTCCTTCCAGTACACCTATGGAAGGGAGTGGTTACCTTGGTGACAACAGAAAGCCTTAAGACAGCGTAGTTGGAATCAGTTGAGGCAGAGGTCTTGGCAATTATGGTCAGTGTGACGTCGGTGCCTGATGGTGTGTTTTATAGTGGCGTGATGGTCAGAGTAGCATTAGCGTACTGCCCCGGTCGTCAATGGAACATCACTTGGATAATAGATAGAAGAAGATGTTTTAAATCTTAAATTCAGGTTATGATCTCTAAAATGTAGGATGAACGCCCCCCAGTAGCTTTGAGCGCCAAAGTAGAAACCCAGTGAAAGGTTGCTGGTTGTTGAAATCAAGAATTCAACATTTAGTTTGGAACATTTGTTATATACCCTACCTTTTGGGGAATATCATGGGGAATTCTCTGTTATTCCTGGCGTTGATGGAGCATGGCCCGCCAGAGCCCTCTGTCATCACGCTGAAGGGAATGCTGAGCGTTTGTCCCGGCTCGACACTGCTGTCCGCCACTGCCTGAGAAAGCATCATGCACTTTATTTACTTAATGCATTGTTTTTGTGTATGGTCATCAGATTTAGTTGCTGTATATACTACAATTAGTTTACGATTCATAGTCATTTAAGAAAATGACATTTACATTTGGGGCATTAAGCAGACACTTTTTTCCAAAACTTGCATGAGTACATTTGTCAGAAGAAAGAGAAGCAACAATAAATCACTGTCGGTACAGTATGGATGTTCATAGAACAAAGTGCCAAGCACTAACAGTCGTTAGGTTAACCCATTCCCCGTATACAACAAAGAAAGCTAGGATAAGATGCTACACAATGCTAAGTTATTTTATTAAGTGCAAGGACGTATAACATACAATAAGTGTGTCAGAGGTGTAGGGGTGGCCGGGGTTAGGGGGCTTAGAAGCTTTTATCCAAAGTGACATGCAGGGAATTCAGATCCATCGGTCGTTTATTGTCGTCTGTGTGTTAAATGAGGCTGACCGTGACGATGACTTTAGAGACGCTCATCTGGGTGGTGGACTGGCGCTGGAACTGACTGCCGGACACCGAGTCTGTCCCCGTCAGGATCACCACAAACTCCCCCTGTGGAAGAGCGTCCACCGTGACCAGGATGTCCCCGTTGCCCATGTCCGTCATCGAGCCTTTGCTCACAGGCCCAGCCCGGGACACCGGTACGAGGCCCACCTCGTCCACCGTGACCGACGCCGGCCCCTTCCGACCCATCACCCGAAAGTAACAACATGGCCGGCCGGCCTGAATTCAAACAGCAGGAGTGGTTTTATAATTTTTCCATGTCTTTCCATGCATCCGTTGTACCTGTATCACTATAGGGCAATGGTTGTGTACACAGTACAATACTGCAGTTAACACTAATACATTTACATTACATTTAGGGCATTTAGCAGACGTTCTTATCCAAAGCGACTAACAATGCACACATTCACACACCGACGGCGGAGTCAACACCACAAAGCAACAGCCAGCTCGTCAGTCTGTAACAGTTAGGGTAAGGTGCCTTGCTCAGGGACACCTCGACACTCAGCTAGTAAATATGTTCATAGAACCAAGCCGGAGATCGAACTAGCAACCTTTCAGTTTCGTCAGCGCGCTCTACCTCCTGAACTGCTACCGCTAATACAATATTTACCTGCTTGTGGACGCCCGGTGATGGGTGCATAACCACGGTGGGGTCCCTTGAAAGCGTCCACAAAGTCATAGATGAAGGTGATGGTATTCTGGCCTAGAGGTTTGAACACACACACACACGCAGTTACATATTACACCTATGTTCTGGTACCATGGACTCTGAATGGAATAACATATTATTTAAAATGTACCTTAAAAAAGATCACAGCCCTAACAGCCAAGCATATGTTACAGTGGATGTATCGCCATGGCGAGGCGCACACAGCCTTTGGCCGTGCTCTGTAAATGTTCTAGAACAGTCCAGGTGCTGCGGCAGGAGTCCTGGGGCCTGTTTCACAAAGCAGGTTCAACAAACTCTGAGTTAAAACCTTAACTCTAGGTTGAGCAACTCTGAGCTGTCAAACTCTAAGTTTTCGGTTTCAGAACAGGTGATAACACTTAGTTCAATCAACTCAGAGTCAATGGCTGTTTCTGAAATGTTATACTACATACTACATACTGCGTACTGACACAGTATATACTGTGCACTACATACTACTCCCCGCCATAGTATGCAGTATAGTATGCAAGTATGACAAGTATCATGCAGTGCACTACACAGTCACATGACCAAACAATTGTGACGAATTTGACGTGTCAGACTGGCGTGGTTTTCGAGCCGGCTCTCCCCTAAATTTACGCATATGTATATATATATTTTTTTTCATAGGCCGATATATTTTTTTACCATTTTGAACATTTTCATTTTTTACCATTTAACATGTCGCACTTTTCCATTGTTAAGTCTAACAATGAGGCCAGGAGGCGCAGGAGAAGGGCACTGCTGAATAAAACGGCAGTTGCGGTAATATTACAGCAGCAGGAGGCGCGCTATGTAAGTATAATACATAAATTAGAGATAAGTTAGCAGTGGCTTTATTGGCTTTAACCTGTTAGCTAGGAAATTTATGGACAGAGGAACAGTTTGAAATCATTCTGCCTAAACGCAGTAAGACAGGATTAATAAAATCAGTGAGACCAACACAAATACAACATTTTAATCAATATAGTAAAACTATTAATGTACAGTGCATATAAATGAAAATGGATTTAAATAAACAGTGTTTTCCCTTCATTCAGGTTCACCTTAGGGGTCAGTATCGTACAGCTTGAATGACAAAACCCCAAGCTGTTTCCTCCCTTTTTTTTGGTGACGGTCGACCTAAAGAAAGACTTCCGTCTTTCTAGGGAGTCCGTGAATGCCCTTGTGGAGGCCCTGGTGGATGAGCACATCCATGGCTGGGGGAGAGAACTGGAGGTGGCAGTTTTTCTATACTGGCTGGCCAGTGCCACCTCCTACAGAGTGGTCTCTGAGGCCTTTGATGTGCCTCTTTCCACCGTCCACATGATTGTCCATCGGGTTGCAAAGGGAATACTGCAGATCTACACAAAGGCTGTATGTTTCCCGTCTGAGGCTGAGCTGGAGGTCATCGGAGCGGGGTTCGCCCAGCTGGCTGGTTCACCTGCCTTGAACCGTGTGGCTGGGAGCATTGGACTGCAGCGCACATTAGAATAAAGCCTCCTGGGGGAATACAAGAGGATTATTATAATAGAAAGTTGTTCCATTCAATTCCAGCTGCAGGGCCATTTGTGACCATAAGGGCGCGCTTCCTCATATGCTTTTTGTGGCCTTCCTGGATCGGTCCATGATGCCCGGGTGCTCAGGTGGAGCTCTGTGTATGTGCAGCAGCTGTACCCACCACCTGGGTGGTGCATCATAGGCGATGGAGGCTATCCTTGCCTTGCTACCCCCATCTGCCTGATGACCCCATTCCGGGAGCCAGTACAGGGCCCCGTACAGGCCAGGTACAACAAGCACCTGTCAAAGGCAAGGTGTGTTGTGGAGAGGGCCTTCGGGATGATGAAGACCAGGTGGAGATCCATCTTTCTGAAGGCCCTTGAGGTAAAGAAAACATAATACATACAAGTGTGTGTGTCAATGTGCAAATGCTTATAAAAAATTTAAATGAGCATAAAATGACAATATGAGAAGAAATGCTTGTATTTCACCTGTTATTCTCAGTAGCTTTCCTTTGGCATGCAATTATCTGTCTGTTACAGGATTAGTTTCTATTTTTTGTCTTATGTTGAATAAGATACTCAAAAGTAATTAAATGCATATTTTAAATACATCTAATTTAAAATACTGCCCATCTCTGCACATAGGTAAAGTCAACCTTTGCCCCAGTGGTGGTGTCCTGCTGTGTCTTCCTCCACAACTTGTGCCTATCAAATGGAGACTTTGTGGAGCCAGGAGACTTTCCACAGGATCTCCCCGACAACAATGAAATGCAGCATGCTGTGGAACCAGGGGACAACATCAGGCGCAGACTGGCTGCTGCTGTCTCTGCACCAAATGCCTGCATAGATGCACTGAGAGATCATGTGTACTGAACATGGTCTGCACCCTGGAGACTCATTTGTAAATAGTTAAATAGTATACCTGTATATAGTTCTTTGCTTTTTCCTAGTGTTGTCTTTTGTCTGTGTATGCCCCATGTTCCGTCTTTTGTGTTTTATTAACCTTGTCCTGTCTTACTAACAATTAAATTCACAACTTGTTCAATAATAAAAATGATTTGTTATAACTACAATTATTTTTCTAAATTATATGAAAGAGCAGACATGAAAATGCTTATTTAAATGTTCCTCTTTATTTCTTTTGTTAACAATACCTTTAGGACATCGAGCAGCTTGTCCTCCTAGCCTTGCTCTCCCTCTCTCGTCTTTCTTCTGCCTCTTTCATCTCCCGATACGCCCGCCTGTCCTCCCTCCTCTTGGTTCTTCCTTCTCTCTTCTTTCCTTCTCTTTCCAGCATTTCCTTCTCTTTCCTCTCCTCACGCTGCAGCCGCTCTCTCTCCTTCCGATCCTCTCTTTCAATCGCCTCTCTCTCTCTCGCCTTTCTTCTCTTTCTATCTGAATTAGCTCTCTTTCTTCCTCCTTCTCCTGGATTTCCTTTAACATTTCCTGCCATTCAGACTCCCTCTCCCTTTTGCCCAGATTTGGGGTACTCGGGTGCACTGAGGGAGGAGAGACCCACTCACCACAATCCTGGGCGGATGAGTCCACTAGTACGGGAGGGACTTATTGATGGCCTCACCGCCTAGTGCCTCATCCATTGGCCCATACCACTTCCAGGATGCAGCAGTGGTCTCTCCTCCCTCAGTGCTACACCCTGTCCTGGGTGCTTTCAACTCCTACAAAACAACAGAAGCAAGCCAGCAGATTAATGACAATAATCATAACTTATGTAGTTCTGTGGAAAAAGTAACAGACAATTTCCATGACATCCTTACCTTATATTTTTGTTTTGAGGTTCTCCCATTTTCCTTTTAATTTTGGTGGCCTCCATCTTCCCCTCTAGCCCCTGGACCTTAATAAATTCTTCTCTACAAGAAAAGGGATGAAAACTAAACAGTTCTTTGACTACATGCAAAAGATGTAATGTCTAACTAAACCAACTTACTCGAAACCCCTTCTGCGCCGCATTCCTCCTGCCCGTGAACATGCCCGCCTCATTTGTAGATCTCCAAACTGATGAGAAGCTGCGGTGTCTACACCAGTCCCTACAACAAGACAAACACTACTCTTTTAGTCCTCCGTGCTATATTTGGTATTGCCGCAACAGAAGTTAAATCGATATCGAATATCTGACAAAACCCGGCTGCTGTTAGCTGTGACAGCTTATTCATTAAAGCTGATGTATCGTATTATATTTTGCCATTTGCCCGCATTCGCTATCGGTTGAGCCATTTGTTCAGTTAACAATGAAAAACACACGATTACAAATACATACGAAAGCTTATCACATCAAAATAAACAACTAATACTTACATTTATATTCATCGCTCGCATTTTTCCGCCACCATTATTCGAAATGTTTAACGGTTTTTTTTCCAAAACGGTGCCGCGTTGCATTATGGGATACAGTATCCGACGTAGTGAAGCTCTGGATGTATAGCTAAGGGAATTTTTGCCCCGATTGAATAAGTCATCCGGGTAACTGTCACATACTGCAAAAAACATTTTTCGCGTACTGCTATACTGCATACTACTATTTTACGTCACGATCAGTATACGAGCAGTATGGTAGTATGCCATTTCAGAAACGGCCAATGTAAACCCTGAGTGAAGCTTTGGGCATGAGATATCAACAGACGGCTTCATCCAAAGGAACAACAATAACATGAATTGTCACCAGGCCACAAGCGGTAAGCAGTCGCTCGATCCTCCTACTTCTCACACCTGAGGAGTTGGTATCAGATCTAATGACTTTCGCATTGCCGAAAGGTGAGCATAGCTTTTTTAAAGTAGATAGCATAAGTACTGGGCTGAAGCAGCAACAATATTAGCGCGGGATCTGCGTGGCAGGAAAATGCGACCGAGACTAACAATGCGTCAGTATCAATTTGAGTAAGAAAAAAGACAGATAGGATAATATGTTTTCATGACATGTAGACCACTTATTCACATAATATTCCATATGTGTGTCTGTGAGCCACAGGTGCAACCCAACAAGCACCAACGGACTCGTGCAGCAGCTAAAGAATGATATAAAAATATGAGTTCTAACAGGTAAGGTTAATTATACAGTACAAGCATTGTGACGTTGTAGTAATCTGACCTATTCAATGACAGCAATTTAGTGGCTACATTCAACAGTGTAAGGAATATATTTAAAGAATTTAGCGAAAACTGCAAAAAAAAATGACAGATCCCAACTGCAGTTGGATATATCGTCTATAAATCAACCAAAGACGCTTGATTCTGCTATACGATACAAGTCTCCAAACTTGATTTGTTTCTGTATGTATTTTAAATTTGACTTCTCCAATATAGCCTAACGAGAAAAAAGGCTGAGGGCCCGCCAAACAGATGGCGGTCCTACCATCAAGCGGACCCTCTCACAGAAGCTGAAAAGATGGATCCTCAGTCACAATAATACAGCGAACGGCATTGTACTGAGGGCCACGATGGAGGAGTGTCATCGGAGCCCACCACGCCCCCAGGTCAAAGGCACTACATAACAAAGTAACTTATTCAAATTGAATGGCATTATGCTTAAATCCTTTTTCTAGTGTCCACTCAGTAATGGCCACGGCATTTCTGCTAGACAGACAACTTAGTGGCACACTATTCAGGACTATTGTCTGTCTTTTAGCAGATAGGCCTACAGTTCTTTGCAATTGGCTGCTTTTGCTTTCAGATTCAATCTATTTAAAGTGACTCAGAGTGACATAAATTGTATGTTAAATTAGATGAGGCACTTTCGGTAATCATCAACTGTCTAATCTGCATTTTCTACTAGTGCACTGATCTTGTAAGGCTTGCTAGTAAATCCCTTGGCATGTTGTAATACCTGCGGGGTTGGTAATGGTGAAGGTCACCTGACTCCCAGTTATGTAGAGCGTGATGCTCCTCAAAGACTCGTCCAACAGGAACGTGAAGGTCTCACTCCCAGAGCTCCTGGAGCGCTGAAGAACGGTCACCTGATAGGAAAGGAAATGCAAGCTTGTGTCGTTTGTATTTACATTTACATTAACATTGAGGGGATATTGCTGACGCTTTTCACACCAACTTGCGACTTACTACTACTCATAACAGAGCCATGCTGGAATTACAATAAGAAGAAGGCTCCATCAACCTCCACAAGCACCAGCTTAAAGCTCAGTAAGATGTTGTTCAGCATTGACCCAGCAACTTACAATGACACTAAATAGACATGGCACTGAAAATTCCAATTCAATTATGTTCCTATAGCTTCCCTGTGAAACAAACTTTACAAAGGTATATTTTAGAAATCTCAAATAACAAATCACACCTAGAAATTGGAGCACATCAAGGCGCAGATCACCAAACGAGAAAAGGAAATACAACTGCTGACCATCAGTTATAGGTGGAGACGTATCGTGCCCAACAGGTGATGTTTTTTAATTGTTTCAACAAACAAAGGATTAACAACTGTACACAAAAATTGTCCTTCTAGGAAATAAAGAAGACTCTATCAAATAAATGAGATTCATATTGTCGTTCTTGAAACATTGGGGAGGTGATGGTCAGTTAGCAAAATGAAGATGACACATATCATGTCTCTACAAGCTCTTCACCTCCCGTGTATCAACAGGGAGGGTATGAATTAATACCTGGATCACAAGGGGAAAAAGTAGGCATTGTTCTCAACTCTAAATATGGCAATGTTTGTGGAGACACCACACATGCACTATAATGTCACAAAGCTCTCTCTGGGGTGACCCCTGAGCCTACGAAGGCACTGGAACCGGGCCTTGAGTATACCCCCGACTGGTCATCTCCACTCTGGCTCGTGTCCTGCAGTGAGCAAAGTGTAGTGCGCTGTGGCCTAGCTCAGGGTCAGGAGTAAGGGGTCAGCAGAAGCGCGTGGCAGGGTTACCTCTGCTCCGAGTAAGTAACCATCGGGAACTCCGCTAATGAATAATACAGAAGATACAGTTTATTGTTTCAGTTTGCAATGAGGAGGAAAAACAAAAATATTTGATCATAGGAATCATAACTATATAGCCGATAAAATTATATATACTAAACTCACCCAACTGGCGAAATCTCAACTCAGTGTCGACTCGCGCTACGACTGCTCACGAAACATGTGAGTCATGGCAGAGACCGCAGGCCACTTCGCTTACCACATTGTTAACCATGGGCCCATCACATATGATCTTCACAAGTGGAAGAACAGTAATATAGCTGTAATGGTGTTAGTGTAATTTAATTGGAATGTTAAAGGGTACTAAATTTAGGCCTACCTGCCACATTAAGCTGTGGACCAGAGTTCCTATTCACATAATCTTCCTCATCTTATTTGAAGGAGCGATGATAGAAGTGAGTGCCAATCTAAATGCAGCCTAATCACACCTGGAGAACCCTGAAATATGATCAAATTGACTGATTAGTGCTATTCTAATCTCGAAGCTGTTATGAACAAATGAATACTGCTAGACTAATACCTTCAATTCTGTGAACCTTCTTGAAAGTAACTGGTGGTCTGTGGACTTGGAACACTACAAAACGGCATAGACCGTCAGTGCAAGTGTCACATTTCGGACAGCCCGACAGACAGGTGCCTTGGATCACATGCGTGTCTGCATCCACCGACGGTATATACGAAAAAACTGCCGTGGCAAAAAAACGAAGTCAAACAAAAGATTTGCTCGAACTGAGAGCATGTCCACTGATGCGTCAGGTGAGCGAT
The DNA here is from genome assembly GCA_900291075.1 of Melanogrammus aeglefinus. Lineage (NCBI taxonomy): Eukaryota > Metazoa > Chordata > Actinopteri > Gadiformes > Gadidae > Melanogrammus > Melanogrammus aeglefinus. The sequence goes on from OLKM01006704.1 coordinate 13,484, forward strand.
TAGAGCGAGAAATATCGTTATATAAATAAGATACAGAGAAAACGGAAACGTCCAAACAGATACTTCACAGGAAAAATAAAACAACCAATGGTCAATAATCCTCTCCCGG
>OLKM01006705.1:0-13589 GCA_900291075.1 Melanogrammus aeglefinus
CGGTAGCTGGTATTCTCCAGTCTCTACTGCACTGATTTGTCAGGATCAGTTGAGACGCGACCGAAGCTGAATTATGTGGCCAAAAACTCACCTCCGGCTGAAAGAAATGACACTTGCTCAATTAAGCTGAGAGCCATGGGAAGTCAACCTATCCAACACAAGTTCTATCGATTCCAGATGTTGTTGGAACGATGAGGAAAATACAACACACGTCTAGGATACAGAACGGGGATAGAAAGGCAGTTATGAATATCCCCGCCTGATCTCCAGAAGGCACTTCTCCCTTAATTTCATAGCTGAGCTCATTCTGGCGAACTGTAGATACCCTAGGTGTTGGGCCATTGGGTGCTAACGATCACATATCCAAAAAAAGCATGCTTGGGCATTCTACATGGTTAGAACTCATAAATTTCTTCAGAGGCGCCAGGCCGGGCTATGAATGCGGGGGGTTGCCGCAGAAACGCTGTCTTTGGAATGCCCATGGGTCCTTCTGCCACCGACAAACCTGATTATAGCCCGCTCCTGCCTAGAGGTCCCTCAAACGTGGAGAAAAAGACAAGCACCTGAAACGAGCGTAATCACAGGATTCTTCAACTCCTGTGTGACCGGCCGAGCACTCGCGGAACTTGGCCAAACTTCTTGGTTCCTGCCTTACGTTTTTTGCGTTCAACTGTCTATAGTCAACCCGCCACTATTGCACGATGTGCTCTTGGTTATGTATGTGCCATCCTTACTTTCTGTTGTTCTTGGCGGGACGTAACGGACAATGGTGTGGTCGAAAGAAAATGAGGGCGAGCTATTTTCATGCATAACTCTTTTTCTTTGGCAAGACCACTCCCATAGCTCCAACAACTCTTGGAAAGAGCTTGCGTCTCTACGTTCACAAAACAATAGCATGTACTCTGCAAATGCGACCAGGGGTGGCAGCTCTCCAACGGTTTTGCGTAGCGTTGTCGCACCGGAGTCTTCATCCACTAATGGATTCGTGTTCCAGACGAAGGTCATTAGTGCATTAGGCCCGCATTACATTGGCCCAATAATTGTTGCCCCAATAAGGGACTGACCCTTAAAAGCTGCACGGTTATTACCTTTTATGATTTTGTGGGAGCTTTATTATTACATGATCTCTTAGCCTGTTGACCTTGCTCTGGAAACTCTCTGGGGGTGCCAAATTGATAGTGTTCCAAAGAGGGTGGGCATCGCACAGAGGCCCGGAACGTGAGAGGTGGTGGCCTCCATAACTCGAATGAAAGCTAGGTGGGACCTTGGGGGTTCACATTTTCGAGATTTTTACTTTCCTGATATTGACGAGCACCAGGGAGGGCCTTGTAGAGTTATGCGGCAGAAATATACCTCGAATTAATTTCTTATGTGCAAACTCTGGAGCGCCCCAAAGGAGTGGGTGCGACGGGTGGTCTTACGGATCACAACAGCAATGTGCCTTGTATAGCAGAATTACCTCGATTATATGCAATTTGACCAATATCGTGCGCTGGTCTTATCCAAACGTATCTTACCTCAACAGGACCACTGGATCGCACACATCATTGTGCATGCCCCAATGCGGAGTAAAGAGCTAGGAATGAACAGAATAACCTGCGTGGTGGTAACTGCCAGTCTCCCTCTTCCCGGTTGGTTACATGAACCCGCGATCTGATGGAAGACTTGCGGGAACGAGGGGCAAAGCCCCTGCCTGGCATACAGCTGAAACCAGCTTCCATAGAGCCAGCCGGCACAAGATTTGGAGGAGCCCGGGGGGGTTTGAAAACCTTAACCAGGAAACCAGAATTGACGAGGCCTTCAAACAACGGTTTGACACTTCCAGCAGAGCCTTGTCTTCCAAACTGCAGGTACATCACTAGTGGAAGGAGAGGGTAAATAAAAACCATTGCTTCCTTTCCGGACAGCAACATTTCGCGCTGACAGCTACGAAGAACGTTCATTTCCGATCAGCCCTGGGACAGTTGTTTTTTATAACTTGAGCCAGAGGCTGGGTGGATTCTTGGACGACCAAAATGCCTATGGAGGGAAGCACTCTCTACCCAGGACTTCTATGTTCCAGCTCCTAGATAGCCTCGGATAGGGATATCCAACCCATTGGCTGCCCTTAACTGTAGCCATCCACAAGAGCGTAGTTGGGTTTGCCCCTGAACTTGGAAGTGTTCTTTAAAGAACGATTCTGTGATGGTAGATTACCAATAGAAACCGGTGTCAACAAGGCACGTGATGGGCACTCCTCCCATTCTAACATCAGACACAGGGCATTGTCCTATAAGCATAGAATGAGGAGGAGAACCTGAGCCTGCTAAGGCCCCATCTAGTGCTTGTGCTCCATGCATCTAGAGGGTGCTAGTTTCCCGGTAACCCACTAGATTGTACATCACCTGTATTAACTGTCCTCTGCCCAAAGTCATTCCGTACATGCGGTCCCTGCCGTTGGACCGTTAAACAGTCCCTTGCCATATGGCCAGCCTGGTCACACCTCAAACAAATAGGCCGACCATCGGCTGCAAATTTGTAACGCTGGAGTGGATTACCTGGCCTACTGTTCGAGTTGAAAGGCATTGCTGGTTTACCTGGCCTGCTGTTGGAATTGAAAGGCACTGGTCCGGAGGACAAATGTTTTAAGATGGTGTCTAATTGGGTTTGTTGTCTACGCAAACAATCTTTAAGTTCAGCCAATTCGTCGTTTGATTTTGCAGCCACAGCCTGGGTCTGAGCTCCCCATTCTCCTACCATTCCTGCGCTGGCGTCACAAGAGAAAGCCCTAGCGCGTACTGGGGCGGGCCCCTTCCCCATCGTCTTGCCCAACGAAATGCTTCTCTACGCACGTTCAAAAAGGACGAGGCCAGGATTGAGAGGCGAATAAATTGTTTTAGTTTCCCTACGCAACATTTTATCTCTAACGTTTTCCCACAAAGTGATCACCGGAGAACCGAGTCAGGGTTAGAAATAGCACTTGAATTTTTTCGTTGACAGATTTCCATTAATGCCATTATCGAATGTGAAAAATTCACGCAACGTTTCTCTCCTGCGCCGTTTGGCGACATTGGGAAAACTTTTGTTGGGCCTCAATGTTAAGAGTGTGCACAGCCAAAAGTCTCTGACAATATTGAAAAGATCTTTTCTGAATCAGTCTTATCAATAGCTGGACGAATTAATTTAATCTCAAGTTTAGCCTCACCCTCAAGAAGATCATATACAAAATACGCCTGTTCACTGGGGGACATATGTCTAACCTGTAAGCATTGGCGGATCTCTTCAACCCATTCCTCCACAGGAAGACATTCTGAACCTGGACTAACCAGAAAACTTAGGATATTTACGTTCTCTTGCACACATGGACATACCTCTCATACTAGGGGGACCTGACAGTGGTCGACTTGGCTCTCCCTGATCTGGTGTCCACTGGAGGCACTGCATTTCCCTGACGAAGAGCCTTACATTATCTGCTTGCAGTTCTCTGATCTGTCTCAGTTAGCCTGCCTGACCTGGTCTTCCTATAACCTGTGAGGGCCAAGAAAACAAGACACGGAAGAGACAGCGGTAAAAATGTTAAGTTTTTAAACCACTTATTGCTTACAGCGTCGTTGTCCCAGATCTTTCCTCAGCCACTGTTTTTCCTTTAATTCAATGTAACCTTGGTTATTGCCAAACAAAAATAAACCAAAATCAAAACAAAACACAAAACCAATCACAAGTTTTAACACCAGTCCCATTGTTGTCCTGCCGCACAACGCCAAATGTGACCCCCAGGGGTACTTGTTCCTATAGTTTAGAGGGATGATTAAACCTATACTATCAAACTATATCCCAGGTGTGTCCAATGAAGGCACAGAAATGGGACTGATAGCAATCAATAAAACATTTATTATACAATAATAACAAATGAACATGCAGTTAGCAAGCAAAATGAAAATCAAACACTAAAACAACTGAAAACAAATACTGTTCCCACAAGAGATGATGTAAAAATGCCCATGGGCCACACAAGACAAGAAAGATATAATAGACAAAACAAACAAAAAGACACAAAACAATTTGGGTTAAAGGGCTACCACTAGCCGGCCTTCCCCCCTAGGTCTCCCAATTAACCCACGATACGAGTGTGGCAGATGTTTATAGCACTCGTAGCAAGGTTAACATTCAAATATAGTTATAGCACTCGTAGCAAGGTTACATTCAAATAGTTATAGCCACTCGTTAGCAAGGTTACATTCAAATAGATACAAATAAAACAAATTCGGTCCTGGGAAAAAAACAGTGGCTGCTGGCGAACAGACGACGACGGCAATCCTCCTGTAATTAAGGAGTCACAGTTTGACACTAGAGTTGGCCGCTACCTCCTGTCATAAGAATCCTAGTGTTAGTATAGCCATGATTAGGTGGAATAAAAAGACTAACTAAAGAGGCTAAACTTACGTGTTTGGGCCAGCCTTGATGAACTAGACCTACAAACTCCAGTACCAAATGCGCCGTGTGGATGACGCGAAGCAGTGCACTCTCACCTGACGGTGAGCTTTCTGTCCCTACACAAATAGCCGAACATGAAATGATCAAATGCTAAAAACAGAACACTACTCCATACATTTGTATTAGAAACGGGAGCCAGCACACACTTACTTGCTGCTACCCTGTGTGACTCACCAATCGCTGTTATGCGCTCACGTGTCAGTAGACTCGTGGTTGTGTGCACCATTTACTGGTCACCATTAGAAAAAAGACACCAAGCCAGGGTTACATGCAGACACCAGGCTGAAGGTTCCGTTTACGCAGCTGCTACGGGGGCTTTTACTTCCACCGTCTTTTCACCAATACTGAGTTCGCACCTCTTTTAAGACGTGTCACATGTGCCACCTGATCTAGATTATTGCCAGTGGGAGGGGCCAAGGTGCATTACCCATCACTACCGTCCTACCTCCTACCAAACACGGCCTTTAGCAACTGTACTAGTCGGTGTCACAGTGCGCATGCGCGAAACAAGCTGCCAGCTTTCCAGTTTTTCGCAAGCGAAACGGGACAGATTAGGCACGGATTTAAGACCAAAACAGTAAAACTAAGGTATTGTATAATTGAACACACTGCCAGATTAATATTTTCAATTATTTTTATTGAAGGGCTTGGGCATGCACTGCATGTATAGCTTATTATGACCGCTCGCCCAATAGAATAGAGTGGGAAAAAACGCCCACTCTGGCAACGCCGCTGAACTTAAATACGCAAATCAATGAGACCAACTGAAAACGAAGCCGGGATGAAACTAAAACTGATTCTGAATAAAGTTTAAATGATATCGAAATTCCCTTTGGATATTATTGAAGATACAAGTGTAGATTTGTTAAATGTGTTGAACGAAGATAAACGGATTGATCTAGTTAGGCCTACGTCATGAACAGTTGAGGCTCGGCCGTCCTCCCATTGACTCCCATGATAAAAAAGGATAATATTTCAAAAGTAGAAAAAGTATATTAAAATAATCTGAAAAGAAGCGTGAGATTCCAAGCTATCCTGAATATTATATATATTATATATATATATATATATATATATATATATATATATATATATATATATATATATATATATATATATATATATATATATATATATATATATATATATATATATATATATATATATTATTATTAATATATAATAAAAAAATAATGGAGTCTAGGTAAAAAATTGAGGAAGGGGATAAGTCCCAAAATTTGTAGAGAATAATAAAGAAAGAACTAAAACTGATGAATAGTACCTAATTACATGTATTTACATTTGGAAAGCACCTGTTACAGAGTTAAATGGTAATTTTCGTATTTTTCTTGTGAGATTAATTATTAAAAGAGATTCATTTACCTTTAGCTTATTCATATAAAATGGAATGAGCACTAACGTGGAATAAAAATAGCTGTGTCCTATTTGTATTACTATCTGTTGCTGATAAGGAGTAACTGGGTTCAATGACATGGGAGCTATTGTAAAAATGGGAAATATTTTCTAGTCAAATATTTATCATAAATAATTAAGGACACCTTATCAATCAAAATAGGTGTGCTACATGAGACTAATTTAGTAAAACCAATTGTATCATAATTCGGTCTCTTAAGTGAAACCACTTTGGTTGAGAGCGAGCACTCGGAGGTGAGCTGACCGTCCTCGGCCGCCAACCCCGATGGAACAGAGAGGAGCCGCTGGTTCCGAACTGGATGTCGCTCGAATATCCTACCTATATCTAACTGCACCGCGGTGTGTGCAGGTTCATTATTTTGTGTATTGTATTTTCGGTGCAGAAGTGGGGACGGGGGCCGGATTGTAACTGCTCTATCTCTTATCAAAAGTAGGCGTCAGTAGGCCTACACTTTTTGTCGATAACTATTTAACCTTACTGTTATTAAACAGGTTTCTTCTAGCATAAATTAAGTTATTATTATTATTATTATTATTATTATTATTATTATTATTATTATTATTATTATTATTATTATATAATATAATACATTTGTTATCTTATCTTAGATTATGCCACAGGCCACAGCATGTATGCTGAAACAGGTGTCCAGGATCTATCTTTTGACCTATATCCCCTACTGTTCACCCAATATCTCCAGGGGGGACTAAAATTTGTTTAAAGTGAGGGGTTGGAACAATTAACTTTAAGGAAGAACAACATGAGCCAGTCATAAACCTTATATATTTGTATTGACAGACTGTGTGAGTCATTTATGATCAAGACTGAAGTTTCTGAAGTACAAAATATGGATATTTATACAAGATACATCAAGGAATGATTTGTGCCTTGTTTTTATTTTGGATTGATCCTTAAAATGTCTTCTTTCTATCTGTCATTCAGGGGTGGATTTTAACCTTCTGACCAGATAGTCACCTCTACAATGAGCTCACTATCAAGGTCAGTTGCAAAAATGCAGTTTTGGCTGGAATAGTACAATCATAGTTATAAACTTATGACTTTGAAGGATTTGTTGTAAAGTAAATTAAAAGGCATTTGGCATCTTTTATCCAACATAGAACGCCAAAGAATGATAACATTTATATATTTTTTATTCAACATGTATGTATCATGAACCAAGTTTAACTAGCCTAAAATCACCAGACCCATGGCTGAAGGAAATAACATTAGAGCTTGCCAATTTGTCTGGTTTCCAGGCATCATTAAGACATATTTTAAGACTTTGAAAATGGTAATCCTTCATTACTCCTACGTGTTTCTTTGTCCAGCCTCGTTGGTTTTCCTCAGAAATGTATCAACCTTCCTGTTAGTCTGAAATATATAAGGGATAATGTATAGAACACCGGTCATTATCGGGAAAATAAGCCCCGACAGGGTGAACAAGACACCTCCGCTATGCGTCTGTGTCCTGAGCCGTGTAATAATAGATTTTAGAATTTTTTGAATAATAGAATTTATTACATGGGTCTTGAATTGGCCAGCAGGAACTCCCTGCATCTTCTAAGTCACCTTGTGGTCAGGAAAAAGCTGTTTCCGCTGAGGGGAACTGTCCATGAAACTTGTAGAGCTGTCCGATGTTCTTCCAGCGTAAAGCAGCTGCATGGCTTTTTAGGTGAAGACATCTGCCTTATGTCTTTATATATTACAATTAACTATAATGAGTTTATCCTTTTATGTTCATGATTTGTTATTATTTTTATCTTTTTAATCTTACTTCTACTTTATTTCAGTTGAATATGTCCTTTCATCTCTTTTGTCTTTTATTTCACATTATATTTATTGTTGTGTCTCCTAGCCCTTAACTGCTCATGTTAGCCTTCATTGCTCTTAGTAGGCTACTGAGTCTCTCTCTTATTGTAGTAGCTCTCTCTTATTGTTAAAGTCAAAGCACTTTGCGAAACTTTTGTTTTTTAAAAGGGCCTATATAAGTGAAGTTTCTTCTTATCTATAGTATTACCTGCTATTCATTTTTTAAACGATTAATGCTGTTTGTTTAATTCACCAGGAACAGCTGAAGTATGCTGCGATGGAGCTGGAGGAGGAGAGTGGAGGTCCTCCCACCCCCTGCTGTCTACACCCGGGCCCTCTGCAGCCGTTCACATGACCCCGGTACACAACCCGCTGGGCCTGGCTGATACCTGTACTACCGTTGTATACACAAGTTGACTCGACACTCAACACTGTCATGTTGTCATTGCACAATAAAACCCATGTGCAAGAAGCACTGTGAAAAGGAGTAGCTCAGTAGTTACGATTCAGGCTGAAATGACCAGCATCAGAGAATATAGATACCTAAATCCATGCCACATATTGTATTTCCAAATCAATGCCTTGATTCTCTGCTACTTTATTGCATAAAACCCTGTTCAAAATGGAGATCTAGGAAAGTGGGGTTCCATGAAAATATACTCACTTATACTGTATACTACTCACTAATACTATTAACTTACTCACTATTTATCGATGCATGTAATGTGCCGGATCAAAATAAATCAATCAATGTCTACATTTGACGGACGACATTGACTGGATTGTGACATTAATTAAAGTTATATAGCGACAGACGAAACATTGGCTTTGACACAAGTGTCCTCCCTCCTCCCCAGCGGACCCCACATACGAGGTCCACAAAGAGGAAGCTGGAGCTGTGGTTCAGCCAACCTGCCCCAGGAGGAGAAGCAGGTTCGGGGGCTACTTCCTCCCAGACACATGCACGTTGGACCCCCTCATCCCTAGGAGAGGGAGCCCACGGAGAAGAGGACCCCGCCTGATCCCCAGCCCCTTGCTGGCAGGGCCCCCCTGTTTCTGGCCTGCACCCATGGAGCAGCTGTTTGAGCCGGTGGCAGATATGGGGTGGGGCCCGGGGGCCTCCAACGTGATGCTGTCACGGGGACGGTGGGGACGGGTAAGACCACCGTGGTCGGAAGCTGGTGCTTGGACTGGTGGCGCGCGGGGCCGCCCTGACCCCAGTTCAAGCTGCTGGTGCCTGCTCTTCTCATGTGAAGACCTCTCCACAGTTGACAAGGTGAAGTGGATTTATTAATGCTGAAAACTGTTCTCCATAATATCTCCTGATGTCCACTAAAGGTAAAAATATGCAACCAGTCTTTAGGTTTTAAATTAATTTTTGGAAAACGACATTTGGTCCCCGAGAGGGCTACCTTACAGAGCTACAGGGCCCTAGCGAGGATAGCTCAGATCTTCCACTTGGCTGAATAATTTGAGACCATAATTTGGGAATTTCCCATAAAATCACACATAATCAGACAAGCTTATTCATTTTGATATGTGGGGGAAATCACCATAAACTGCCTAGCTGCTGGTCATGTCGTGTACCCTCAGTGCAAGTTTGACTGCTTTAAAAACGAGAAGATCATATCTATCAGATGTATAGGGTGTAAATCAACCGTGGTGTTCACAGTAAACCTGGTGATGGAGAAGCAGAGTACTGTAATTCTGTTTGGATGTTGGTGTACCTCTACGCAGGGCCCTCCTCTTTACGGAGACTGTCGTGGCAGGAAGTACCTCCATCTGCGCAGGATCCCAATGCTGAGCGGCGAGGGCGACCAGGCCAAGGAGGTCCTCTTCCTCTTCAACGGGATAGAGAAGATGAAGCTGGACTTCCGGATTGGGAACACAGAGCTGTGCAGCGACCCCAGCGAGGCGCTCCCCTCCGGGGCCGTTGTGGTCAACCTGCTGAGGAAGTACCTCCTGCCTGAGGTGGGTCCTGGGTCGCCATTTTTCTAGTTCCTCCTTGATTGTTACCGCCATGCAAGGGAGCCACGAATTCAAACATTGGGAATGAGCATTTTTTATCTTTTGGAATAAATGACCGTCGGTCCATACAGAGTTTGTCGACAACATAACAGTTGTTTGTTGTAACGAAGGTTGTTGACATTGGTTGTCTGCAAGTTCACGCAAAACACTCATAGGCATTTTTGTTCCTTTGACAATTTTTGAACATATTTGAGGTTCGACCAAGAAAAATAAATTGGAATCATGTGGTTTCAAGCAGAGAAAAACCAAAGAGGGCATGAATGTAGCAGGGCTGAACTGCTTAATCTAAGATGCAAACAGTAAACAATAAGTACTCCACATCATCTCCAGACTCCATCCGTAACTTGTAAACTAAATAAGACAATCAGTTATAAAACTGAAAATGCAGCATGTCTTATTCATAGAAGTGCAAAGTACATATAATAATAACAAAATAGCAACATAGGCTAGAGCCAGACCATCGTGGTCAACAATCGCGGGCAACTTCAGGGAGTCAAAGCCAAAGATTCTTTGCCCCAATTCCTTCTCAACCATGGCTGAGATAACCCCCACTACGAAGTCTTGTTGTGGCAATACCAGAGACGTCAGAGAACCCGACGTGCTATGTGCCATAACACCAACACACCAAATGGTTATCTCAAATACAAAAGAAAGTGTAACAAACCCTTGCATTACAACACTGCTGTCTCTGACTGACTGACTGACTGACTTAACCGTCGACCTGACAAAAAACTGTAACACTAGCCAGAAGGCGGAGCTCAGCTACCTAGCATGGACCTAGGCGCCAATCAGGGCTGCAGTTTAGTTGTCCCTGAATAACTCGCGTATCTAACATTAGTTCCCCATTACATTTATTAAATTGCACGCCAGTATTATGTCAAAGGCCTGCTGAGAAATTGTCTTACTTCCGTTCGACAAAAAATCTAGTCTTCTGTTTTTTATTTTTTGGTTAACCAAGTGGGTAGAACTCTTGGTTCGATACCCGTGGCCTCATTGTATCGGGTTATTCTAGATGTGTTTGGGTAAACTAACGTGCTGCTACCTGAGTTTCAGTACTATGCAAAAGAGTAGTTATGTGGCATCTGCATAGCTATGGTTTGAAAGGCCATGTGAGTAAATGCAGTAAAAGCACACCCAGTGACCCATGCCAACCTTATCAGTTCAGCTATGATAAGTCAGGGGATCATTCTATGGTGATATCAAAAACACTCAACACAACACTGGTCAATTGTACCCACATTCCACAGGCCAGTATCCCTGGTGACCACACCGGCTCTCTGCGGTGGAGTCCATCCCCAGAAGTTATGTGGCCCGCTACCACAGATCCTGTGGCTTTCGACAGTGCTGAGAGGCCAGCGGCCTCTACTTCCACCAGCCGCCTGCTGCAGCAGCCCAGCAACCGGCGTGCCCAGCCACAACCGGGAGGCCCTCATCGAGCTCCTCTACCTCAACCTGCAGAGGGAGAGCCGCCTGGCCCAAGCCTGCTTGCCTGCCGCCTACTGCTAGGGCTCACTGCGCCACGCTCCACTTCTGCACCTACCACCGAGACGCCCATTTGCACAATCACGCACCTTCACAGGCATCGTACACTAAAGCATTCCTCGGCTTTCAACTTATGGCGGGGAGCGTGCTGGGAGCGGAAGCGAAGCGGCGGCGAGGCGGACAGGCTCGGCTCCAGGAGCGGCCGGCTACCCTGATGCTGTATGTGGCGCACTGGTGGGAAGCTGCCTTCGACGGCGTCACCAAACACGCGCACCTCCTTCTCGGAGAGCGAGTTGGAGCATGTGGGTTGGAGCGAGAAAGAACCTAAAGACGGATATCACGAGAGCTGCGCAGCGGCCGTGTTCGGACCGAAATGCTGGATTCTTCTGGTCCCACTGCCCCAAGCAAGGACGGACCAGGAGAGGACATCGAGACGAGCGGCGCTACACGTTCCGCCGTGCCGGCCATGGCAGGAGTACGCTACGCGCCCTCCTCAGTGGTCCCTGGGGAGAACAAAGACGGTGTGGAGAGAACTCACCAGGATATACGATTAACAGTGTCGGTGGCCATCGGCCAGAAGTTGACCGAGGGAGAGTCGGACTCCATGGTGGCGTCCTCTCCAAGTTCATCCCGCTGCGCAACTTTGCAGTAGTTCAAACCCTGCTCCAGACTAGTTCCCAAACTGTAGCCGAGAGGGGTCCACAGTCCACAACCAGGGCCGCATTGCAAGGTAAACGCTGCGTCAAGAGAATGTTACGCAACGTAGGACAGCTCACGAGGACGATATCCTGGATCCAGGGTGGAATGCAGGGCCCTGCTGGGCTATCAAACAAGGCCACAGCCCGAGAAAGAACAGGACCCGAAGAGGCAGCCCTTAGAGCTCTAAACCCCCATGCTTCATTGGGGCGGCGCCTGCTGCACTAATGATGAACCAGCAGTCCCTGCAGCCAGCTGGGTGACAGCGATCAAGACAGCACCACTGTGTCCCATGATCAACGCGCGCCATCTGCAAGTATCTCGTTCGAGGTCGTTGTTTACATCCACATTGGCTTTTTCAATCGTTAATCTTCTCCATAAATTTGGTTCTTGAGTTTTGATATATTGAATATTATTCAGAGTTATATCAATCACGCAGACACCAAAGTCACCAGGTACGTAGGACGAGCCTGAGCTGTTTGTCTCCATATGAATTTTCTTTTAGATTATGGAATATAAACCTCACAATAATCATGACCAGTTCATAGTATCAATATAAATAGAAGATCAAAACTGACCCAGGAGTCCTGTTCTCTCCGACCAATAGAACTGACCAAGGCCCCAGCCCCCGGAGAGCTAATGGAGAACTCAGCTGGTCCTTGCTCTAACGAGTTCCAGAACCCCACGGCTCCGGCCAGAAGATCCACTGTCACCATACAGAACCATAGCGCCGTCTGCAACGTCCGAATACGCCCCTCATAGTGTTGTTCTGAGCTCGTGCTGTCCTGCAGCCCTGGCCAAAATTACTGCTGAGGCTAACTGAATGGCAACGTTTAAGACAGAAGATGCCAGGATACAAAAAGTGTTCACAGGAATCAGATCTAGAAGAGTGATCGCATTTGCATTGCATAGAGCAAATTATCCTTTTCGGCCCTGAATTTAAAGGGTTCTTAATTTGGACATAAACTTATATAACCTAAGGATCACTGGTCCTTTCTCTGCAGCCTACCGGCTGGAGAGCTGAACACCTGCTCTTCTTGCTAACCTAAAACGATGCCGGCTGGAGATAGACTGTGGGCCTTGCTTTCAGACACACACATAACCTCAACGAGTAAGAAAGGAACATCATTAATAAGCCATTGAGTGTATTGAGACTCTGTGTCTCCTGCAGTGAAGATTTACGGGCAGGAGGGGGGGGAGGGGGGGGGAGACTGCTTGTGAAAGTGAAAGGGTGCCCCGCATGAGTATAATACCAAAGCAGTGAAGATTTACATGCATGTTTGTTGAATATTTTACAATTCAGAATCTGTGTGGCGGAGTTGTCGGTTGCTTTCAATACTTTATTGCCCATAGCTATTTCCCTTCTGCTCAAGAAGCTTGTGTTTGCTGCGTGCTCTTTCAGCTTTAGCCTTCACTGCTGAGGGACAGGATCTTAGACAGTGCAACATCTTACACTACCCGTGTTGGGGCACACGTCAAAATTGAACATGACCGCAACCGGCAAGTGTTCATTTCTTTGTACATTTAATCGTTTTCTGTGAGTAATGAAGCTTAGAATGCTTTTGAATTTAGTTTCTTTTAAGTACTATTCTATTCAATCGCTTAGGGAATGCGTGCGTGAGCACGTATATATAGCAAGTTAATGGTTCTGCCACGTAACCTGCCT
>OLKM01006706.1:0-13585 GCA_900291075.1 Melanogrammus aeglefinus
ACCCCTAATGAGAACGCGAGATAAAACCGAGGCAAAAAGACTAACCAATCCAAACCGATAAAAGCCCTCTTTCAGTTTGCCGGGCATTACAAGCAATAGATATCTAGGAGCATTCAGATCCGCTTGGCTATGGTAGCCAGAGAGCTAGAACGTATATGGAACAGTATCAGTTTATTTACAATTCTAAATTCGTCCGCAGCCTTGTATACCACAAATACTATTAGGGGAGGTCTATAGCAATATAAACCATATTTTCTATTTACAGTTTAATGGTAACGTAAGCTCGGACAACGTAAGGCTGTACTCTGACAGTTCGTATCACACTTTTTTGTTTCACCTGTTCATTTTTCCAGGCCTTGGAGATCATGGGTTGTGAGTTCAGACCTAAGAAAACTGCTTTCTTGTTCAGAAGCCTTCTTCTTTTTCATTGTCAGTCAGTGCCTGCTGGCTTGGTTGTGTAGGTAGAAGGTCAGATCACTGTAGATAGTTGCTCTGACCTTTCTCAGGCCAGGGAACAGTCACTCATGCTACCTTATCAATGTATCCTAACCTCCAAATACTGATGGACAAATCAAGATGGGCTTATCGAGGCAAATGCTCATTCAGTAAACTGAGGGCAGTCAATTTGTTATGTATTAAGAAAGTTTTTATTGGATTGCATCAAAAGCTTCTAATTTTACAACTCTATAGAGCGGTATGTACTGTATATGTCCATCAATACACAGGTACACATTTCAGAAATGCTGATACTTACATTTAGTTCTCTGTATAAAGACATTGGCAAACCTGAATGAGTGTACCACTGCTGTGGATGAAACTAGTGGCCCTTTGCATGAAGCAATGACATAATCATTAGCAACATTCACATAATGTGTTATATAAAAAAATTACTTATATATTTTTAAAAAGCTAAAACAAATAATAATCTACCACAAATATGTAGTCCACTTTGATGTATACAAAATGTAAACATATACTGTAGTACAGTATACGGTATGATCTGGGTGACAGAAATAACGGATGTCGATTCATTAAAGTAATGCAATGTGATTGCTAGTAAATAATAAAAGATAAATTGTAAGTATAATCATCATAGTGTATTAATGCTTATTTTCCTCATTTTTTTTTAGCTTTTACCTTTCATCAACTAACACCATCACATTGTGTTTTTAAATAAGAAGATGCATGGAGAAGTAAAACCAAAAATGTTAATCTTTGACAATTTGTGACCGGCTGAATCTGTGTTGTGTATTTTTTTTAAGTAAAGACGTCACCCAGGATCTCAGTCCGGACTCGGGAAATCCGACGTCCATTTATTGTGGAAAACTAAAACTATGAATTCATTCATTAAAGAAATGCCTTCGGTTGCCAGGAATGGGCCCACTCCTTACCACTGAAAACAAGGGATTTGTCTGTTACTGGTACTTGTTGAGTCTTTCCAATGAACTTAAACCTTTAAACATAAGTCAAGCACACATCAACACAACACAATCAAAACAAAATCTTAAACACACTCTGAAGTAAGTCAATTATGCATAAACATATGGGTCACTTTAACTGAACCAACTGTGAAAGCTACTGGTGGAAGGATATGTTTGTTCTCCAACATGGGACTAGAAGAAGCAGAATAAAAGCTGAATATATACCATACTGGACAGGGCTGCCAGTCAACCAACATTTCTTCTTTGCCCTATAAAGACAAAAAATATCATTGACTCCATTCTTAGGATTAAGCTATTATTTTTAGCAGTAATCATCGATTTTCATTGATACAGTGGGATATAGTATATTTAATCTACCTCACGAGGAAGTTTCACAATTCTAATAATCATAATCATACAAATTATTTTTTTGCTGTTATTGCTTACATTTCTCACTCTTTCTTTTACAACTCTTCTGATGGGGAAAGTCTGTAGACGAGAGTGGTAGGAGCAGTCTGTGAACATCAAAAACATGTACATATAATTTGAGATTAGTAAGAAAATAATACAACCCTGATGACTTAAAGCAGAAATAAGTGATATATTTTTGTTAATATGAGTGTTAAATAATTCTATAGTCCTAAATTCATCAGTGATTTAGAGTGTTTGGCCAGTCCCTCTGCTCTGCAGTAAATGGAAAAGAAATGTGTGGAGTTCTCCCTCCTGATTGGCTGAAAGAGGGAACAGAACACCAGAAAATGTATTTTCTGCTTACTGCAGAGTGGAGGACCCCAATGTTAATGACAAAACACCCTAAACCACTGGTGGCTGTCACAATGTAGAGCTATGTAACGCTTACATAATTATTATTTTTTTTTTTTGCTAAATGCAACCACTTACAGCGCCATTAAGTTGCAATCATACTTTGGTCTAATGACACACATAAGGTCTGTTGGATTTTATTTTATTTTTTCTGTAATTATAATTAATAATTTAAATTATAATAATAATCTATTGTAAGTGGTTACAAAAAATAAGCAATGAAACTATTGAAAATAACCATGGGTAAAAATAGCACTGTTATCACAGTGACAGAAGGACTGATAACTGAGGCATTCTCACAATTGGTGATTGTGTGCATTTACGGTACAGGTATATTTTTAGAGCAAGGTAACGCATATAAACCATTACCTGGTTTCCAACCATAGCCTGATTACTTGTGATAGTCAAATTTCTTGCGTGTAAGTCAACATAATGACTGACTGTGCCATGATGATTAAAAACATGAAACATTTAAACTTACTTATCGGTGTCTTTTTCCTCACAGGCAGGTGCCTTGGTGCCTCTGTGGAATAAAAGACTACAGTCCAGTCATATGTCCACACCAAAAAACAAATAACAAAAATAATATCGCACATATCACACAAATCTTAATTCTTTCTTGTTCCTCTTGATTTATTAAATCCCATGAGAAAATCAGCTTGACAAATGAGCAATGGTTATAAATAGTAATCAGAATACCAATTCAATTCATTAAAATATGATACTGTAACTAAAAACAATATTTATGTACCTGACGTTTTCTTCTTCCGTCTTGTGCCCGTGTCTGACCCTGTGGAGACAGATATAGGTTTGGAGAGGGAAATTAGTCATTTACCAAATTAAGCTTATCAATTCAAATACTAGAGCATCACACCACAACTTCAATGCAGCAGTACAAGAAGGTAAATTAGTAGGTGTCCATACTGCATTTTGTTGTCCCAATTAGTTTCAACTAGTGCTGATCCTTAAATTCTGGCTTGGTCAGGGAATGCAAGGGGTGAGTAAATGGGTCAGCAGGGCTGATCCTGTGGTGAGTAGACCAGATATACAGATTTTCAGTACTCTACCCACCTCTGCTCTGCTCCTCAGCAGTCTGCACCCCCTTAGCAGTCTGCACCTCCTCAGCAGTCTGCACCTCCTCAGCAGTCTGCACCTCCTCAGCAGTCTGCACCTCCTCAGCAGTCTGCACCCCCTCAGCAGTCTGCACCTCCTCAGCAGTCTGCACCTCCTCAGCAGTCTGCATCTCCTCAGCAGTCTGCACCTCCTCAGCAGTCTGCACAGGGCTTAGGCTTAGGGCTCGCTCTGCCTGAGCCCTGATCAGAACAGAACTGTAGGCTGCAGCAAATAAGAAAAAAGACACTTGTAATGCGAACACTGACAATGTTGAACATTTTATTTTATATGTAAAATAATAGTTCAAGGAAAATTCTGTCATTATCTACTCAACCTCAAGCTGTTGAGAAATAGTGTCGTTTTTTAATACACAAAATCCTTCTGGACTTTCACAGGAAAACAGCTCTGGCCTTTTTCCAAACAACAGAAGTTTACAGATTTACAGATACAGATTACATGCGTGTGTGTGAGGAACTCGCACATGACCGTAGCTCTAAGCTCGCTGTTTGCTAGAAACACAACGTAAATGATGTTTTTTGAGTCACCTCTGCATGGGGAAGCTTCAGGAGACATTTTAACACTCGTCTCTATAGACTTCTGTTGTCTGGAAAAATAAGTAATTCAGGTCATTATGTCTCAAGTTAAGTCACGAGTGATTAACTTCCAAATTCAAGTTGATTCTCAAGTTGTTTATTTTTTGTCAATTGAAGTTGCCACTATGAAGACTGAAGGCGATTCAAGTCAAAGTCACAATGACTCTGATTATTTTTATACAGATGCTGTAGGGTGCCTTGTGCTTTGGTATAAATTTTGAACCAGACCAAGATAGTCCACAGACCTTGTTGTGCGCAGTTTCATATATGTACTAACTACTTTGCTTTCAATCAAACTACACTAAACTACTCAAAACGAGGTCTGTGGATTATCTTGAGTAAATGGGTTGTGACTTCTGGAAGGAGACATTGCTGTTGAGTTTTTAAAATGTTTTTTGTTGCTGTTGCTCTTTGAGCACCACAAGAGAAATCCCACTCAGCTCCATTGTATTGGAAAGAGGGCAGACAACTCTATGGACCGTACCTCAAAAACTGGGCAACTCACACCGAAACCATCTAGATGGATGAATAGCACTACGGTACAAGATTAGGGCTGTCAATTTTTATAAGATATTCAAACATTGGTTCGAACAAAGCTTGACATTTTCATACTTGAATTGTAATTACCCATTCAAAATGTAGGCTGTAATCTCCTTAAGCGCATCAGACCACTTGAAGTAGTTTGCATTGTATTCCAGCAGAGGGTGCTTCTATCAGATTTACCAATAGCCGACCCCTCTTAACAGCTCTTGGCCTGCAGCCTCTTAGTGAAAGCAGTAAAGTAAGCTAATTTGCTTTGAGAATGGATGATAATAGTTAGGAGAGCCGACCTGGTCGGTCAGCCACGGCCAAAACACCTGAAAAGCAGCGTGTGGAAGTATTTTGGGTTTTACACAGTGGATGGCAAAGTCAAGGCAAATTCTAATCTGCAAAAAACAGCTATCCTACCATTTATTTTTAGATTTGTTCAAACTCGATTTTTGGGTTTAAAGTGACTAGTACTAGTACGGGACAGGTAAGAGGAAAATTATGTATGTTTGATCTAGAACTGATGTGTATTTTGGTTTAACAGCAGACACTCTTTATATTGTAGAAAATAACTAGCCTGGGTATACCCATTGCTGCCTTGCGCAAATTCATTTCGCGCTGCTAGGCAGTCCTGGAAAACCATGGATCCGATTTTCGCCTGAGATAGGGAACCAATCACAGAATGGGGAGGGACGGCAAGACGATGACGACGTCTATGTGACACACCGAAGCTTGTAGTTTACGCATCTTTAACATGAAAGTGACCTAAATTAAAGTGAAAATAACATGAAAGTGACCTAAAACTCTATGGGTAAAAAGTTGCATTTACAATGAATTGTAACGCTGGAAATCTGCCTTAATTACCTTGTCCCTCTGTGCTGCTTGCCTGCTCCTGGCTTTGGACCTCCAAGGGTCACACGGTGTGAGGGTAAGTGTGATCCCCTGATCCTCAGCTGCAGGAATTTCCCGACTCCAACCTATGCAAGTTAAAACAAGAGTTCTGTTATGCTTACTTAGAACAAAGAGGTCAACCAAGAGCTTCACCTGTGCCTGATTTAATCTCTGAGAATTGTGTAGTCCTATTCTTCTTGATAGTTTACTGTCTTTTACAGTAGATATCTGTCAATCTGTGTTTGATTTTATGTGATACAGGTATTTTATTTTATTTACATGATACACTGTTTATACAGGAAAAACACACACAGATTAATCATAATATCTATTCAAAGTATGACACACTGGACTGTGTGCTAAAAAACAGAGTCAAGATGTACGCTATCAACATTTAATGGTTTTGGTTTGTGCTATTTTTGTTAATGGTCCATCTGCATCTTAAGCTCATCATTTGAGAGCATATTGATATTCATATTAACTTGTAGTTTGCAAAATCTTTACACAATGTTTTTTCAAACCAAACACACTAGTTGTGAAGTGTAAATTCAAAAATACAGTGCGCCATCTCACCTTGACAAATAGGCTCATAAAAATGAGCCCAACTTCTGGAGTGAGTTTTGGGCATGAGGACTTAGTGGCAACGAGGCGTTAAAACTTCACAATTCGTTGCTCCCGTCTTTGTCTCCTTGCCAAGAAGGAAAACCGGCTTGTAGCCCATGTCATGGAATTTCTCAAGCTGCAACAACAAAATTATGTATTTGCTGGTTAAAAAATGTAAAAGCAACAGCAAAAATCAGTAAGTATATTAGTGTAATTATTAAATATAAAAATACATCGAACAGTAGAAGCAGAAACTAACTCTTCTATATAGAGAAACGCAATGTATTATCTCATACACTCTCCTCCAAGCAGAACTTGAAAATCACTAACTATGGATACAATCAAACTTTGTGGCACATTATTAGCACAGGTTTGGCATCTACATAGATAGGAATGTTAACTTTTATGATTCTATGACTGAATGGGTCATATGTACATTGTTAAGTGCTTTGAGTAATATGAACAGGGTTCATATTACATAGCATCAGTCACCAGCAAAATTCTGGTAAAATGTGCAAGTGAGTGGTATCACTCACCAGTAAAAGAAAATCAGTGGTAATCTATTGATTGACTGGTAAATTGAAAACTAAATACAATTTGGACATTAACCATCCATTGGACAAAATAAGTTAATTTTGAAATCTCAGTATGAATGAAGTTCTGACCTTGTACTGGCATGCTCTCTTGGTCATAAATGATACCGCCTACTTTAATTTATTTTCTAGATTATCTGGACAATTTAATGTTACATAAAAATTGTACACACTACTTACCAGGACTATAGCTTCATCCTTCACGGATGCCAGGTTGTGGTTCTTTTTATGGCCAGCCACCCATTCCTCTCGCTTCTGGTCAAACTTTTCCAATCTTTTTTTCAGTCGCTGCTTGGCAGGCTGCTCCGTTTTACAAAATGTGCATTTTCTTTGGGCACAAAATAACATGGCCTCACAAAAGGTGCACTTTCTTTTGATCGACCCCCCTGGCATGATAAATGACAGAAAGGCTGACAGGCAAACAGACAAACAGGCTGACCCAGACAGACAGACTGACCTAGACAGGCAGACCGACCTAGACAGACTGAAAGACAGACAGACGGACCCAGACAGGCAGACGACAGATAGACAGACAGACGGACAGACGGGCAGATAGATAGACAGATAGGTAGACAGACAGACAGACAGACAGACAGGCAAGCAGATGGACGTGGCTCTTAAAAGTGCCTTTGGGTATTTGAAAAGGACTGAGATAAAGTGTGACCGGGGTTGACTATACAGGAGCTGCAGGGAGAAAAGGAAAAAACTGTCAATCATCAATCAATCACAAACAAAGTAAGCAGCAATGTGCACTTTGGTTTTGCAAAAAAACAATATAGCCATTACCTAACGATAAGAAAACAATTATCAGATATGCATTAACATTAACTCACACTACACCTGTGCCTGGGAGGGTTTAATTAACTGGTGGTTGATTCTGGAACAAATTTACTGTGAATTTACTGTTGAAAGTCATATCACACAGTTACAGCGGCGGTTCTACGTCCAGTTACGCCCGGGCAAGACTTCCTCCAAGCCTTCTACCATGGTTTACGGTTTAAATTTGAAGGAACCGCACGGAAGATCAGAAGTAGGGTTTTTGTTTGTACTTATTTTAAGCGGGTTTCTCTTTATCTCTCTATGGCGGACTTTTGCCGGTACAAGACCGGGAAAGCACCATGGGAGCATAATAAATTGTTCAAAGACAGCACCCTTACTTGTTTTCTACACAACTTTACTTAAAGTAAAATCCAGAACTTTAAAAGTGATCCCACAGTGACAGAATGAAATGACAACGTCTAGATTGAGTTCAACAATCAAATATACTCACACATTGCTGTAGTCCTAACTATGACTGCTTAATGCTCAACGCTACAATTCATTGGAGATATAACGTTATAATGCTGTATTGTGTTAGTTTATATTGAACTTATCCGTTCGGCTAGTAAGGTGTTTTAGCATAAATCAGGTGGTCCTGTCTGAGAAGCTTCTTCTCAGACAGGAGAACCCACTACGACACGCGTGTTGGATCGTAATCAACTTGTAGGCCTACTCCTGGGATCGGTCTTTCTTATCATCTTAATTTTCAAGAGTTTCCCTTTTTTAATTGATGCTCAATGTGGAATCACTGGTGGGGATTTTATCTTCGCACTAATATTTAACTATGCGAGTAATTTATCATATTAAAACTAACATATAGCAGACGTAGGCCTATAGCCATACAACTTACCTTAGCGGGAGTTAGCGAGCGAATGAGCGAAATTCCCGGTAAAACTGGTGAGACCAGATGGCTTGCGTCTTCACCATGGCAACGGCAGAGAACGCTCATGGGTAAGTACGTAAGGCCAGTGCTCTACGTAAGGCCAACTTCCAACGGAAGCGGCGACGCAGCGACCCGTCTGTGTTCCGTACTTGCAGTCCCCACTGGAAGTGGCACGGAAACGTTCCGACTGATGGCTATTATTATTGAGACGTGCATAATAATAAAATGATATATAATATATACGGGAGGCATTCTAGTCCGCTCAACATATTTATAATTCGAAATTCGTCCCAGCCTTAGGGATAATGTATAGAGCGACGATCATTATCGGGAAAATAAGAATTAGAATAAGAATAAGAATAAGAATAAGAATCTAAACACTGACTGGAACTACTGTACTTAGCAGGTGTCCATAGGCAATATCAGGAGTTAATGCACGCCAATCAGAATATACGAGTATTCCCCCTGGCCGCAAACCGAGAAAAAAAACGATTTCGTGTTGTGCCGAAAATCATATCAAAAATAAAAAAAATAAAAAAAGAAGCCGGGTGGGTGTTCATGTGATCGGCGATAGTGTAGGTCTATTACAGAACAGTTAGTGGCGTTCAGAGCGCAGAATCTAGGTCTACTGTAGGCTACTGCGGAAAGATCACAACACAACGTAGCCTACACATTAGGCCTAGGCCTACTTCTATTTAGTAACAATATTTATTAATTTAGGCTATTTGGCTGCTCCAACTCAAGTCCAGCCAACCAGTGACAGTTAAGTTCGGTTTTTCATCGCCGCATTTTCTGACACAAAATAAGCAGAACCATTAATTTTGAATAGTGTCTGTGTTAACAAACAAAAATCAATCAGTAAAGTAAAAAAATCATTAACAGAGAAGACATCAGAGAGAGGTACTTTACCAGAACATCTTTTAAATTCTCATATAATTATATTCTCATAGAATATTATATCATTATTCAAATTAGCCATGTGCTGCGCGTTCCCTTGATTGGCCAGGTAAGCCTCGCTTGTTTAATGATAGCCACGGCCCTCAATGATCGGGCACACAAAACAGCTCACAGTGACCCGTCGTTTGTCGATTGTGTTTTTTATGTGTGGCTTATATGTCCGGTTCTGTTAACCTATCAAATCAATTTATAGTTAGGGTGTAGAGGAAAAAAAAAGGACATTTCACTTGACCGTTTCTTTGTAGGCTTATTTATAATAGCGCATCAAACGGACGGAGACATATGGTTTCCATGATGCTTTGTCTCTGTGTGTGTGTGTGTGTGTGTGTGTGTGTGTTGTGTGTGTGGTGTGTGTGTGTGTTGTGTGTGGTGTGTTTGTGTGTGTGTAACTGTCCGATCTGTAGATCATAGTAAGAAATCAAATGAACAATAAAAGTTCATATGGGATCAATTGAAGAAAGAGCTTGAGCTCTTGTGGACGGAGAGAGAAAGCGGCACAAACAAAAACAATGTGCGCGCATTAACCAGTTTATTATGTCCCTTGGCTTTAGTTAAAAACAACGTCACACAAATACTCCTGTTTCCAATACAACATCCAATATCCCCCCGCACCACTACTCCAACGTCCCTGCAATATAAAAACAAGATAATAGATGGGTAGGTACAATAAACATCAGAGACATACCATTCTAAAAAGAAAAGAATAAGCAGCACCTCTGCCTTGCCTTCGCGGTTTGCTACAGAGCAGCGCACCTGCATTTAAATATATCCGTGAATTGGTCACAATTTCTCAGATCAAAGGCGAAAGTAGAACGGGTGGCCCAAAAGCTGTCGTAATTGTTAGTTATCACAGACAATTTTAAGTAGAACGGTGGGCCAAAAGCTGTCACATTGGTTAGTTATCGCAGACAATTTCAATATAACAATCAATTTGTTTTGGTACGGAGCCTCCTCAGGGACGTTAGTGAGAACGTTGCGGACCAGGAACCTTAGTTGAAGTCGTGGTCAGTGACACGACAAATACTTACCCATTGAGATACATGAGCTTGAAAATTGTGCTTCCAACACGAAAATTTTGAAAATACGTGTTCGCTGAGCACGAAAATAGATTAAATTACGTGACAGTTTCACGATTTTCGTGAGACCGGGTGCACTATCGCTGATCACATGAACACCACCCCGGCCTTCTTTTTTCTCTTTTTTAATTTTTTGATATGATTTCGGCAAACCGAAAATCGTTTTTTTCGGTTTGCGGGCCAGGGGGAATACTCCGTTATTCTGATCTTGGCGTGCATTAACTCCTGATAATTGGCCTATGACACCTGCTAAGTAGTATCCAGTCACTGTTTAGATTCTCTGTCGAGCCGAGCCCACCCGTTGTTTACCACCACTATCCTTCGGGCCGGACCCTTTTTTTTTTATTTTTCATTTGTTTATTGGCCTAATCTGAGGAGAAATCTATGCACGCGTATTACACGGTTCTTCTTAATGCCGATGGGACGCTCCTTTCACTTGCATGGGTAGTCCGGTGACTTGTCAAACAGCGTCTTCCGTTAAGCGACGACACCCGTCTTTGCGGACAAATTATTTCTGCTGCATCAACAACTACGATTGGCCAAAAGACTTGTATGCCCCGCCCCCCTTATATAAATACTGATCGCTGACCGACCGCTACAAATACATGGCAGAATTATTAATTATTATACTATTATTATTATTATTATTATCATCATCAACTGAAAATGTGTTTTTACTAGTAGAGTGGTGAAGGGATGACGTACTGTCAGCCAACCCGGAAGGGAGCGTCGCCCTGGGTCTCTTGACAAAAAGCCAACGGGTTTTTTCCTTTGGGTTTTGGATTATTGCAGAAAATTTGCATCTTTGAAGCACCTCCTCAAAAGCTGAAAAATAAATAAAAATAACCATGCCTCCAAAGAACGAAATTTAAAACCAATGCATTCTGAATGGGAGTGTTCTCAGACAATTAACGTGCTCCACAAAACGATACGAAAGAGAGAGAGAAAGAGAGAGAGAGCCTTCAGAAAGGGTGTGCGCAGATAGTAACAGTGCGCCCTAGTATATGTTTAGCCAAAACCACAAATGCTATACACGTTTCTTCCGCCCATCTAAATGAATGAGGAATAGCACTAACAGGGTCGATACGTTCTCCCAGCATTTGGGGGAAATGTTACGTATATATATATATATATATAATATTAATATATATATATATATATATATATATAATATATATATATATATATTATAGGACAGATTCACATTAAACGTGTTTCTAAAACATTTCTAGCGAGAAATACATTTTACTTGCATAACTTCAGTCAGTGAATGTGCTGATCTTTAGTTTGATAGTTAGTTTTATGGTCCCCCTAAACATGTTCACACGACGTCAGGTTGCTAAGGGACGGCGACATCTAGTTTGTGGGCCAGGAAGTGAATTTTCAATGGTCAGATACAGATGTTATATAACGATAAATTGAATAAAGTTATTGGTCTACTTATAGAGATAGAATATTCAACGAAATATATTGTATATAATAATATATTTTAATATTTAATTAATTAAAATACAAAACGGCTTTAAACATGTGAACATGCCTTTGGCCTTTCTTTTCAATGGGCCTGCGGCAACGTCACTCACTCCGGCAAACCACGTTGGTTAAAGGGGCAATGGAGCTGCCGTAAATTGTGTTGTTTTTGTCGTAAACGTTAGCTTTCCTAACCGCGCTAGCTTGGTTAGGAGAAATATTGATATTACATGAAATATCTGCCCGTAACGGGCAAAACAAGGTGTCCTTAACATCTACGTTCGAGCAATTGCAACGGTGCCATACAATGACCTTTATTTACTATGTTTCAGGGTAGTAATTAGCTGTCGATTTGGAGGCCTTATCATAATGCACCAGCTATAGATTTGCTTCCGATTGAGTTTTCTTGACAAATGACATTTATTTTAGCATCTACATTAGCACTGAGTCCAATTGAGATCAAGCTCGACCTTGTGCCACACGAGATCATGTCCTAGACCAGTGGTTTTCACATAGTGGGGCGCGCTCCCCTGGGGGCCGCCAAAAGTCCCAGGGAGGCGCGAACCAAGCGAAGAAATATTAGCAGTTAACTCATTGTTCGTGCTTGCCGTGTGTGAACAAGTTGGCCATTGAAAAATGCATCGCTTTCTGATACAACCACCGAAGGCAGCAGAAAGGGAGGAGCCCACAAAAAAGTAGAAATAGATGCTTACTAAAAATAGGTTACTGTCCGGTTCGAGAGCGACCTGCACAATGTGGTGTGCAAAGAGGTTGTAACGAATAGAGCAATGCAAACCGCGCATAGTGAAAAAAGCACACAGACTTATTAATCAACACGACGTTTTGAGAGAAACGGAATGATTTGCGGTACAAAAAGCAGTAAGTGTTCGCTGGCACCACTAACGTAAGGAACGAGCATCTAGAGCTGCTCGTCCGTATCGCGAGGCGCAAACATAAGATGGAGAACAATCTGCCCTGAAGCTAGAGAAATGTGTGAGTGATGCAGGTGAGAAAGCACTGCAGCTAAACTGAACACGATCACATATTGCAACACCATCCACGACGAATTCGACAGGATACGGACGTCAAAAGAACAGTTGACAGGTCGAAAGCCCCATACACCATAAACTGGAAGTCCAAGCGTGCGCATGCGCTCTAATGAGGTGTACGTCCAGGTTATGAAGATAAATGTGCGCGGTTTTTGTTTGCATCCCCCCCCGGACAACACAATAAACTTTTCAAGGCTTGAATGATTTACCAGCCGAGCTTAGTGAGCCGGTGGTGTGGCAATGCACGGATGGAGCAAGGCATGACGGCGCCGCGTTGTGAGAACAAGTGCGGGACGTTGCACCGGCGCTTGTCTGGAGCACTGGCATCATGCCACGCAGCTGTACAGAAAAGATGCTCAAGAATTGGATGCTCGGATGAGGGCAGTGAAAATGTTGAACATAATAAATCACTGCCTAAACGGAGCATCGAAAAGAAAAGTGCGATGAAATGGGCATAATCAGATGCCCTGCATTCCGAGTGAGGTGGCTCTCTCGGGAAAGGCTCACCAGGCTTGCGAGTTTGCCGAGAAAGCTTCCCTCCTAACCGAGATAAACCCCACTCAAAAACATCTGGAAGACATGAACTGGCTCGCGCTGTTGGTTATTGTCTGATATTTTCGGCAGAAAACCCTGAATACTTTCTCTCCAGGGCAAAAGATGAAGGTATAGACACAGCGACCAGGCTGGCTTCATGAGAACGAAATTGGGTTCGAGGAAGGGGCTCGTTGAAAGTTCCATGAATTGGAGGAACGCTGGAAAGACACGCG
>OLKM01006707.1:0-13585 GCA_900291075.1 Melanogrammus aeglefinus
CACACACACACACACACACACACACACACACACATACACACACACACACACACACACACACACACAGTCATCCAAACAAAACCGTGCCACTGTCGTCCCCAGCAGCATGGCTCCACGCCAACATCTTTCTGCTCTCAAGAAAAACCTTGGCTTATGGTCCCGTGTTACGGCTGGCACCGCGGTGTGCGTCTGGCAGCCGGGCCCCTGTTTTGTCCCTGTTTTCCCTGTTTTTTGTCACCACTCTTTTGTCCCGCTTTCACGGTCCCATTCTGTTTTGGTATAGTCGTCGTTTTCATTTAGATGTTTGTGTTTTTGTCTCCCTCCGTTGTCTGTCACCTGTGTACAAATGAGATAAGTAGTGGTGTGTTTCGTTTCTCCCCGTGTCTGTTTTGACGAACCGGCGGCCGGGTGTTTGACAGGCGAAGGCAGCGCGCCCACTCCCTCCACCACCCAACCTCCCATTCTCCCTATCGCCTCACTAATTACCTCAATGCTTACATGGGCACACATTGGGCTCACAGCACTCTAGGGTATCAGCCTATAGAACAAGAGGGTGGTGGAAAGGGGGGGGGGGGGGGGGGCTGTTTTTCTCTCTAACACAAAATCTGTATTATTATTTTATTTTTCAAGGGCCCGTTGGAGCGACAACCTTGGAGCGACTTTGCAGGGTCGGCCGGCGAAGGTAATTATACGGCAGGGCTTGAGGAAGAGGCAGTGGAGTGTAGAAAGAGAGAGAACAGAGACTCAGGAGATGATGTCTCTATGAAGGGGGATACTTATCATGCAAAGGAGCAGAGCCTGCTTCCTTCACTTGAGAGTACACCGGTGAAAGTGTTTTGTTTTTCTTTTGCGGCGAGAACAAGAGAAGACTTTTAAAAGAAGAGATAAGACTGAAGTAAAAGACAGCCGTGTGGCCTTTCTACCTGGGTGCTCTTGAATCAATAGCTAACTTCAGATTCCCCCTTTAGCACCTTTAAATCCAGCCCTGACATCCACTGGAAAGTCTGCAGATTTCTAATTTATTTTGCCCCCTCCCTTGTGTGTATTCAAAGCATAACCATAACGTCACGTCAACTACCTCGCGCCAGGTCGTAAGAGATAGCTCAGTGATTCTCTACAGGCCATATTTGGTCATGACCTTGTATTATTCAGGGAACGTACTAAGAGCTCTTCGTTGTGATGGATGGATTCACTATAGATAGCTAAGACAACAATGGCAAGTAAAAACAGGAATGATTGATAATGTGATTGAGACACAGTTTGAGACCTTTGTGACATTTACTGTCTATAAATAAAACAGTTTATAAAACTTTTTATTCTTAAAAAATGGACCTAGAGTTGCTGTGTTTTCTTGTTAGAAGATGCTGCCATATAAAACAGGAGAACCGCTGAGCTAGCTCACACAGCAGCGCGGTTCCCGCGGCGATGAGGCCGCATTCCGGGTCACTGGGCTAAAGGCAGACACTGCATTGGATTCCTGAATAGCAGGAGTACACTATTGCTCCTTGACACTCTCCAGTGGGCCTGTGGTGTTCCGCCTCTCCCCCCCCCCATCTCCCCCTTCCTAGTAGTATGCTGATAAAAGTCTCTGTTGTGTCTCGGTCCGCAGGGCTTAATGAGAAGTGTGTCATGTATTTTTATTCTCTATGTGTTTTTTTTGGGATTTAATTTTTTTATTTGGGTGGGAGGTGTTGCTGTATCCCAGCTGGGTGCTTTTCTCTGTCACCCCGGTTTAGGGGCTGTCCGGTGGCGGCTGACCCAATTTGACCCTCTAGGGGGGTAAGGAGGGAGGTGTGTGTGTGTGTGTGGGGGGGGGGGGGGGGGTCCTGAAGGCGGGCGTGTCAGATAATATAGGCTTGTTTGGCAAAGTGCTGGGGAGCCAGAACCAAAGCAACCATGACAGCTGTCAACTGAGGCAACCATCTCGCTGATACACAGAAACACACTCCCACACAGACACACGCTCAGATGAATCACACACACACACACACACACAACACACACACACACACACACACACACACACACACACACACACACACACACACACACACACGCTCAGATGATCACACACACACACACACACACACACACACACACACACACACACACACAACCACACACACACACACACACACACAAACGCAGACACACACACACGCACACACACACACACAAACGCACAGACACACACACACACAAACGCGCACAACACACACACACAAACGCACAGACACCACACACACACACACACACACACACAGACACACACACACAAACGCAGACACAAACACACACACACACACAAACGCACAGACACACACAAACGCGCAGACACACACACACACACACACACACACAGACACACACACACACACACAAACGCAACAGACCACAGAACACACACACACACACACACACACACACACACACACACACACACACACACACACACACACACACACACACACACACACACACACAACACACAACAGACAGTGTGCGTATTTCTCTGATTGCATTAAGTCTATCCACATGAACGCAAGTCTGAGTTCTAATACCAATCCAATGTGTGTGTGCGTGTGTGTGTATGTCTCCCTGTGCCAGCTTCTCTTTTTACTTTTCCTGTGTTCATTTCTTGGGTTCGTCTGCAAGATGTAACATTGCGGTGGCGGCTGGTTAGGATTCTCCGTGCGGACCCCGAGACAGCGTCGCTGGGGCCGGGCAGACGGCGTGTCAGGGGCGATTTGGCGCCGCGGTAAAAGATGGCTCCTCCCGACGGTGGGTGGGGGGGTGGGAGGGGTCGGTGTGTCACAGAGGAGAAATCAAAGACACCTACGTGACGAGGCGGGCGTGCCCTCCGGCTGGCAGCGAGGAAACCTCTACTTACTTGACTTTGTCTTCCCCCTGATGTACTGGCACAGCACGGAGGACTGCAGGATTTTGGTCTCTGTCTCTTTATGATATATATATATATATATATATATATATAGTACATATATATGTATATATATATATATATATATATATATATATATATAATATATATATATTATATATATATATATATATATATATATATATATATATATATATGTATATATATAGTATATATATATATATAGTCTATAGTACATATATATGTATATAATGTTGTTTTCCCCAAAGGCATTGCATACTCAATGGGAGTCATGTTATTTATGTACACACTGTACACACACTGGTGGCACGGCCCAGAGAAGAACACAAGTATGGTGGTTCAGTATGCTGTTGAACTGGGGAGTGTGAGTGTGTGTTTGTGTGCGTGGCTGTGCGTGCATCTGTTTACATTGTGGTTCCAGGTGCCTATGTGGTAGTGTCCATATAAGTGATGCTAGGCTCGAACTTGCTGCATTTTGCCAAAGAGTTAAGGACAAATGTGTATACTTTGATTTAGTTGATTTAGCAATCAGTAATTACAAGGATCTCAATGAGACATATACATTTAGAAAAAGAGAGATGTTATGAGGGGGATTTAGTGGCTGAAAGAGGGCATTATAGGTCCTAATGGGGATTATGGAAGAAACACTATAGAAAGAGAAAAAGAGGAATGCACTCTGCTTACTTCTGACAATTTAAATGACTAACCTCCTTTTGGTGTAAGCCAACAAGCGGATTTTGAAGTTCATTGCAATCTATTACTAGTGTCCTGCATACTTCAGTATTCATTTACACAGGGAAAAGTACATTTTCCTGTGTAAATCTGTAAAACGCTAAACATGAAATAATAATAAGCATTGCCTATGCTGTCGTTCTCTGCAGATGGAGGAACCTTTGTCATCCTTGGGGGGAAGAAAATGCCCATTGTACCCCCTGGTATCGATGACACCCACATTGTGCTGAGCACAAATCAACACATGACACTCCCAACGACCCCTATCGACCCCTAACGACCCCTAACGACCCCCAACGACGTGTAATCAGCTCTCTTATCCTTCAGATGTGATGAGGCCCATCATTCTCTGTCCAGTGTTTACTGAAGGTTGATGAAATCATGTTGGCTGTGGCTGGATCTGTCCAATACTGTACATCTCTGTACGTCTCTAACTATAGGAGAATGCATAGGCGTTTATCCGCATGGATGTGCTGAAGTTTTTACTTTAACTTTGTTCATGAAGTTGAGACCAAAGGCAAAGATTCTCCTTATCGGAGAAGAGAGGTAGAGTGAGAGAATGGCAGTGTGGCCGGGGGAGAGAAGGGAGGAGAGAAAGGGGTCATGTATTGACTTGCGAGGTGGAGTTGCACCCGGGGTATTGATTAAATCTAGTGTGCCATTGATCAGGTGACACGACAGATAAACATCAGCGAGGTAAAACTCAAGGCAGCCGTGATGCTCCAAAGCAGACACCAGGCAGGCATGAAGCAGATACACAGAAGGCACTGACACTTACTAAACACAGATACACCAAGCACTTACTCTTTCATCATCTGTGTGATCATCAAGTCCCCTGCAATGATAAGGTAGCTGCAGCACCTTTTCAATGGTTTTCATTGCCCAAGAAAGTATTACTTTATT
Source organism: Melanogrammus aeglefinus (assembly GCA_900291075.1). Classification (NCBI taxonomy): domain Eukaryota; kingdom Metazoa; phylum Chordata; class Actinopteri; order Gadiformes; family Gadidae; genus Melanogrammus; species Melanogrammus aeglefinus. The sequence continues at coordinate 4,556 of OLKM01006707.1, forward strand.
ATTAATTAGCTTTAGGGAAAAAGGGAGAGACCACGAAAGTTACAAGTAGTACACGTAAGCAGTGAGTGATAAAGAAGACATTCTAGAAAAACTATCAACCAGAGATGTATTGTTCTCTGCTGGATACTGCTGTATAAGTACCGCGCGCTGACCGATTGTGCCACTGGAGCACTACTTCTCACCACGCACGCACACACACACACAACACACACACACACACACACACACACACACACACACACACACACACACACACACACACACACACACACACACACACACACACACACACACACACACACACACACACACACACACACACACACACACAAGTTGGTTTTTTTTGCAACTTTCTTGATTCCTCTCAAAGTGGCAGCGTATCGACAACAAGAACATGCATTCTGATGTACAAGCCCATTGAAGTACTGAGTAATGATAATAATTATGTCATCAAAGTTATCAGTACTTGCTTCACTAGAGTCAGTAGAGGACAGGATAGACAAGGATGTAGGTAGGGTTTTGATTTAAATGTTAAGATAGATCAATTTAAATCTTGCTCCATGTGATGCTCGAACTCACAACCTCTGCATTGTATGCATGTATGTAATACAATTACATATATGTTGATTTTTGGTGAAGGGTTAGTGTGTATTGATTGGCCAGCCAAGAGACCGCCAATAACTTCAGTCTTGTTAAAGTACAGAGAGTGTAGTGAGTCTCATTGGGTATGAATTCTGCCAATAGTGAGTCGAGATCCAAAGGGATCGCTGTTTAAAACACAGTACCGATGCTGAAGTACACACTTCAGCATCACAAGCATGTCCAGATATTGACCGTGGTCTGAACAATGTTGGTTAGATGGTTGAGTATGCTTGTCTTTCCTTGAAAGGGAATATTAGTATTTGTAACACGAGTACTGCCACATCCACTGAAGCATCGGGGACATTGACGACCTAACGACTTATTGAAATGCATTTGAATGTATCGCCTGCCGACAGGCAGGGAGGAACAAAGAAGGGATGAGAATCGAGGGCAAAAGGTGAAATCGGACAGAAGGAACGGTAAATGAGGAAAGTGTTCAACCTCAAGCGAAGAGAAGCCCCCTGCTGGCAAACTGACAGTAATTTGTGGCTGATCAACCGGGCTGTTTTTGGGTGCCAGGGGTCCACGATGGCACCCTGCTGAGGCCCTGGCTAATCTCACTCAACGCCACCTTCCCACCGTTCTAGCACGAACAACGTTTTGCCATGGCAACCCCATCGCTTCACAGGATGAACATAAGACACATGCTGCTTCTGTTGTTGTTGCTGTTGTTTTATTCATGTGTCATAAACTCATAAGGGCTGAATCTATTTCAGATGTAGGCCTGTTGCCCGTCATAATCAATGAGGTAAACTCAATATTTTAGTGCACAACAGAGACCCGTTGGGACAATCACAAACACCATCGATGAAAGATTCACTGGTAAACAGTACCATCTGCTGGTTCGAGTTGCATCCTGACGGCTCTTGCAAGGCCCTGTACGGGTCTGACCGCACCATCTACAGAGCCTGGTTCAGGATCCATGGCCATTATGAGCTTTGATGGGTTTTAATGTAATTGCTTAATTCCCTCTGCCGTTTGTATTTTATCATATCTGGCTGAAACACACTAATGCGAAGGACATACCAGTAAAAGGTAAAAGTAAAAAAAGTAAAAGAGAAACAGACAACCAAAGAGTCATGCTGTATGTCAGTATGTACGTTTGGGCATGGGGTTAAACTTGCTGTTTTTTCGCACACTACATTAAAACACTAGCCTGCTTTGGATGAGAGAGGAGGCCCTACAGATATCTCAACACTAGATGGCGTCCTGGACATATGATTTAAAAGCTTTTTTTTTAGGAAAGAATATAGAATATAAAATATATTTACACAACAAACAACAAAATAATGTTAACAAATATTGTGGGTCAAGGTCAATATGAGCACGGATGTTGTCTCCTTTTAAGATGCATCGTCCATAACCTGCTTATACATCTATGACCTCCGCATCCACTTCGACACTCCCCGGTGTGAATGCTTCATGAAGGACATATTTTGACATCTCACAGGGCAAAAAGGGACAGGCCCAATCAGTAAACGGTCGGGACTTTGCCTCTGGTGTGTGGTGGATGCATAGGCTGACATGAATAGACGGGACGTGTTTGTACCTGTATCTTCACAACTGTTTCATTCACATGCCAAGGTTCATAGGTAGGCCCCCGAAATGCACACACACCCACAGCAGACACACACACATTCAAACACATTCATACATAGGCCTACACATGCCCCCGTGCTCCAAGAAGCTGTCACGTTACTGACATTCCGAACAATGAACACATTTAACTTGATTGAATTCTATTATTATTTTAAAAAAGTGAGATTAAGGGAGAATGTGCACAAACATAGCCAAGGTGAGGCATGTCAAATCAAACATTTACAAGAAAACCATAGCAACAATGCCAATTGACATGGACCCATATTTGTTTTCAACGCTCTGCCACCTAACCGGCATACGACATGAACAACGGCAGCTAATGCATGTCAAAAACGGCTATGAAGTTTGTTTCAGCGGCGTTGTGGTATAACAGCAGATTCTTCGACACAAGAGCAAAAAGTTGCTTGATGACGTTAGGGTGATCGGAATTTCATAGAAAATGATTACAAGTCACAATACTGCTTTGTCGAATATATAAATGTCAGGCTATATTCGGCTTGCAAAGAGTGTGGTGCAGACACAAACACAATCATTATTAAGCCTATTGTCTATGAACATCACATGTCCCCATGAGCACCTTTTTGCTGAGGACTGCAATGTCAAGGCAAGAACAGATTTGTGCCTCATTATTCAATGAAATGATACAGTATGATGATGTTAAAGATCACTCCAGGTGAGGCTTGCACTCGCAACCTCGCCATTACTCTGCTGGATACTGCTGTATAAGTACAGCGAGCTGACCGATTGCGCCACTGGAGCTCAATTATGCGAATGCACATGCACGTGAATGTGCATGTGCATTCCAGAAATAACGACTTACAAACATGCTCAGGTAACTTTAGCACATCAATGTACATTCAGAATGAGTACGGTCTAAACACGGTGGATTCAGTGTATGGCGTCATAGGTTGGACACGCATTCACACACTAAATGACCAACGCTCCAGTATTTAAACAATGCCATGTGATGGGGGGTACAATTATTGTGTTTAAATTGGACTTGTGGCGCAACGGTAGCGCGTCTGACTCCAGATCAGAAGGTTGCGTGTTCGAATCACGTCAGGGTCATACTTCTCTTAACAACAAATGGTAAGAGGAAAGGTAGTTAGCAAATGTTGATGGAAATGTTCATAAGTATAGGAAAAGTGTAGGAGCTCTATGCATTATCGAAAAGAAAATATCTCAAAAATATTCATCACTTGGACACTTCGAATATTATGTGTGGTGTGTTATGTTAAAGTTGCAGAGACTGTTAACATACTAACAGACTCACTACCAACCAAATAGTTTGTGATGAGCGTCTGAAGGGGATAGCTTAATACTTTATGATAGTGTGGCTTAGTGATAGTGTAAAAAACACTAACTATAACAAGCAGACTTATCCTCACCAAATGAATGAAATGGAGTTCAATTAAGGGCACACTGATTCATTAAAAGCTTCACTGATTCACTTGGAATCATCAGTCCGCAGTTTCATTCACAATTTTTGGCGATGGGCGACTACATAGAGAAGCGACATTCATGAGATTGTTGCTCAAAGATACTACTTTCATGAGGTCATTGGTCAAAGAAGATAAATGAGCTCATAGGTCAGATGAAGTAAATTCATGCGATCTAATGTCACCATTATCATCTTTTAGGTGAGGACTGCAATATCATGGTAATAACAGATTTGTGCCTCATTGTTCCATACAGTTAAAGATTGCTCCAGGTGAGGCTTGAACTCACAACCTCGGCATTACTCTGCTGGATACTGCTGTATAAGAACCGCGCGCTGACCGATTGCACCACTGGAGCTCGATTATTCGAATGCACATGCACGTGAATATGCATGTGCATTCCAGAAATAACGACTTACAAACATGCTCAGGTAACTTTAGTACATCAATGTACATTCAGAATGAGTACGGTCTAAAACACGGTGGATTCAGTGTATGGCGTCATAAGGTTGGACACGCATTCACCACACTAAATGACCAACGCTCCAGTATTTAAACAATGCCATGTTATGGGGGGTACAATATTTGTGTGTATATTGGCCTTGTGGCGCAACGGTAGCGCGTCTGACTCCAGATCAGAAGGTTGCGTGTTCAAATCACGTCAGGGTCATACTTCTTTAACAACAAATGGTAAGATTAAGGTAGTTAGTAAATGTTGATGGAAATGTTCATAAGTATAGGAAAAGTGTAGGAGCTCTATGCATTATCGAAAGAAAATATCTCACAAATATTCATCACTTGGACGCTTCGAATATCATTTGTGGTGTCTTATGTTAAAGTTGCAGAGACTGTTAACATACTAACAGACTCACTATACCAACCAAATAGTTTGTGATGAGCGTCTGAAGGGGATAGCTTAATACTTTATGATAGTGTGGCTTAGTGATAGTGTAAAAAACACTAACTATAACAAGCAGACTTATCCTCACCAAATGAATGAAATGGAGTTCAATTAAGGGCACACTGATTCATTAAAAGCTTCACTGATTCACTTGGAATCATCAGTCGCTGTTTCATTCACAATTTTTGGCGATGGGCGACTACATAGAGAAGCGACATTCATGAGATTGTTGCTCAAAGATACTACCTTCATGAGGTCATTGGTCAAAGAAACTAGATAAATGAGCTCATAGGTCAGATGAAGTAAATTCATGCGATCTAATGTCACCATTATCATCTTTTAGGTGAGGACTGCAATATCACGGTAATAACAGATTTGTGCCTCTTTGTTCCATACAGTTAAAGATTACTCCAGGTGAGGCTTGAACTCACAACCTCGGCATTACTCTGCTGGATACTGCTGTATAAGTACCGCGCGCTGACCGATTGCGCCACTGGAGCTCAATTGTGCTCATTCACATGCACGTGAATGTGCATGTGCATTCCAGAAATAACGACTTACAAACATGCACAGGTAACTTTAGCACATCAATGTACATTCAGAATGAGTACGGTCTAAACACGGTGGATTCAGTGTATGGCGTCATAGGTTGGACACGCATTCACACACTAAATGACCAACGCTCCAGTATTTAAACAATGCCATCTGATAGGGGGTATAATTTTTTGTGTAAATTGGCCTTGTGGCGCAACGGTAGCGCGTCTGACTCCAGATCAGAAGGTTGCGTGTTCAAATCACGTCAGGGTCATACTTCTTTAACAACAAATGGTAAGAGGAAAGGTAGTTAGTCAATGTTGATGGAAATGTTCATAAGTATAGGAAAAGTGTAGGAGCTCTATGCATTATCGAAAGAAAATATCTCAAAAATATTCATCACTTGGACACTTCGAATATCATTTGTGGTGTCTTATGTTAAAGTTGCAGAGACTGTTAACATACTAACAGACTCACTATACCAACCAAATAGTTTGTGATGAGCGTCTGAAGGGGATAGCTTGATACTTTATGATAGTGTGGCTTAGTGATAGTGTAAAAAACACTAACTATAACAAGCAGACTTATCCTCACCAAATGAATAAAATGGAGTTCAATTAAGGGCACACTGATTCATTAAAAGCTTCACTGATTCACTTGGAATCATCAGTCCGCAGTTTCATTCACAATTTTTGGCGATGGGCGACTACATAGAGAAGCGACATTCATGAGATTGTTGCTCAAAGATACTACCTTCATGAGGTCATTGGTCAAAGAAACTAGATAAATGAGCTCATAGGTCAGATGAAGTAAATTCATGCGATCTAATGTCACCATTATCATCTTTTAGGTGAGGACTGCAATATCACGGTAATAACAGATTTGTGCCTCATTGTTCCATACAGTTAAAGATTGCTCCAGGTGAGGCTTGAACTCACAACCTCGGAATTACTCTACTAGATACTGCTGTATAAGTACCGCGCACTGACCGATTGCGCCACTGGAGCTCAATTGTGCTCATGCACATGCACGTGAATGTGCATTCCAGAAATAACGACTTACAAACATTCACAGGTAACTTTAGCACATCAATGTACATTCAGAATGAGTACGGTCTAAACACGGTGGATTCAGTGTATGGATTCATAGGTTGGACACGCATTCACACACTAAATGACCAACGCTCCAGTATTTAAACAATGCCATGTGATGGGGGGTACAATATTTGTGTGTAAATTGGCCTTGTGGCGCAACGGTAGCGCGTCTGACTCCAGATCAGAAGGTTGCGTGTTCAAATCACGTCAGGGTCATACTTCTTTAACAACAAATGGTAAGAGGAAAGGTATTTAGTATTTGTTGATGGAAATGTTCTTAAGTATAGGAAAAGTGTAGGAGCTCTATGCATTATCGAAAAGAAAATATCTCAAAAATATTCATCACTTGGACACTTCGAATATCATTTGTGGTGTCTTATGTTAAAGTTGCAGAGACTGTTAACATACTAACAGACTCACTACCAACCAAATAGTTTGTGATGAGCGTCTGAAGGGGATAGCTTGATACTTTATGATAGTGTGGCTTAGTGATAGTGTAAAAAACACTAACTATAACAAGCAGACTTATCCTCACCAAATGAATAAAATGGAGTTCAATTAAGGGCACACTGATTCATTAAAAGCTTCACTGATTCACTTGGAATCATCAGTCCGCAGTTTCATTCACAATTTTTGGCGATGGGCGACTACATAGAGAAGCGACATTCATGAGATTGTTGCTTCAAAGATCACTACCTTCATGAGTTCATTGGTCAAAGAAACTAGATAAATGAGCTCATAGGTCAGATGAAGTAAATTCATGCGATCTAATGTCACCATTATCATCTTTTGGTGAGGACTGCAATATCATGGTAATAACAGATTTGTGCCTCATTGTTCCATACAGTTAAAGATTACTCCAGGTGAGGCTTGAACTCACAACCTCGGCATTACTCTGCTGGATACTGCTGTATAAGTACCGCGCGCTGACCGATTGCGCCACTGGAGGTCGATTATGCGAATGCACATGCACGTGAATGTGCATGTGCATTCCAGAAATAACGACTTACAAACATGCTCAGGTAACTTTAGCACATCAATGTACATTCAGAATGAGTACGGTCTAAACACGGTGGATTCAGTGTATGGCGTCATAGGTTGGACACGCATTCACACACTAAATGACCAACGCTCCAGTATTTAAACAATGCCATGTTCTGGGGGGTACAATTTTTATGTGTAAATTGGCCTTGTGGCGCAACGGTAGCGCGTCTGACTCCAGATCAGAAGGTTGCGTGTTCAAATCACGTTAGGGTCATACATCTTTAACAACAAATGGTAAGAGGAAAGGTAGTTAGTAAATGTTGATGGAAATGTTCATAAGTATAGGAAAAGTGTAGGAGTCTACTATGCATTATCGAAAGAAAATATCTCACAAATATTTCATACACTGGACACTTCGAATATTATGTTGTGGTGTCTTATGTAAAGTTGCAGAGACTATTAACATACTAACAGACTCACTACCAACCAAATAGTTTGTGATGAGCGTCTGAAGGGGATAGCTTAATACTTTATGATAGTGTGGCTTAGTGATAGTGTAAAAAACACTAACTATAACAAGCAGACTTATCCTCACCAAATGAATGAAATGGATTCAATAAGGGCACACTGATTCATTAAAAGCTTCACTGATTCACTTTGGAATTCATTCAGTCGCTGTTTTCATTCACCAATTTTTGGCGAAGGCCACTACATAGAGAAGCGACATTCATGAGATTGTTGCTCAAAGACACTACCTTCATGAGGTCATTGGTCAAAGAAACTAGATAAATGAGCTCATAGGTCAGATGAAGTAAATTCATGCGATCTAATGTCACCATTATCATCTTTTACGTGAGGACTGCAATATCACGGTAAGAACAGATTTGTGCCTCTTTGTTCCATACAGTTCAAAATTGCTCCACGTGAGGCTTGAACTCACAACCTCGGCATTACTCTGCTGGATACTGCTGTATAAGTACTGCGCGCTGACCGATTGCCGCCACTGGAGCTCAATTGTGGCTCATTCACATGCACGTGATGTGCATTCCAGAAATAACGACTTACAAACATGCACAGTAACTTTAAGCACATCAATGTACATTCAGAATGAGTACGGTCCTAAACACGTGGATTCAGTGTATGGCGTCATAGGTTGACACGCATTCACAAACTAAATGACCAACGCTCCAGTATTAAAACAATGCCATTTGATGGGGGGTACAATATTTGTGTGTAAATTGGCCTTGTTGGCGCAACGGTACGCGTCTGACTCCAGATCAGAAGGTTGCGTGTTCAAATCACGTCAGGGTCATACTCCTTTAACAACAAATGGTAGTATTTGTTGATGGAAATGTTCTTAAGTATAGGAAAAGTGTAGGAGCTCTATGCATTATCGAAAAGAAAATACCTCAAAAATATTCATCACTTGGACACTTCGAATATTATGTGTGGTGTGTTATGTTAAAGTTGCAGAGACTGTTAACATACTAACAGACTCCTATACAACCAAATAGTTTGTGATGACGTCTGAAAGGGCGATAGCTTAATACTTTATGATAGTGTGGCTTAGTGACAGTGTAAAAAAACCTAACTATAACAGCAGACTTATCCTCACCAATGAATGAAATGGAGTTCAATTAAGGGCCACCACTGATTCATTAAAAAGCTTTCACTGATTCACTTGGAATCATCAGTGCTCAGTTTCATTCACAATTTTTGGGCGATGGGTCGACAACATAGAGAAGCGACATTCATGAGATTGTTGCTCCAAAGATACTACTTTCATTGAGGTCATTGGTCAAAGAAGTAAATGAGCTCATAGGTCAGATGAAGTAAA
>OLKM01006708.1:0-13581 GCA_900291075.1 Melanogrammus aeglefinus
TGCCCTCCACTCAATCCAGGCCTCAACATCCTCCTTCAACACCAAAATGACCCCTCCAGGACCTGTCCTGTACGACATTCAACTTTAACTTGTTCAAAAACCTTACACAGAGGAGTAAACGCAACTTTACCCTTTTAAGTCACTAAAACCAATTTTCTTCTTTGTATTTAAAAACGTGCGCAGTGCAGTCTTTAAATCAGGGGACAATATGCGAGGTTAAGGGAAAGGATCCGTCACCGTTCAGGATTCTCCAAAACCATTGTAAAACGTCCTTAAAAGGACACACAGGCGTTTGCCAGTCAGTTGTGTGTCTACCAAATGGTCCAGTGACTTGTTTGGACCGAGCCGCATCAAATCTCATCCCAACCCGTCTTCAGCCAAGGCTGACGGCATCTCTCCAGGTCTGGGCCCGGCCAGCTCCACCACCTGCCCCAAAGTTGTGACCTTGGATTTGATAAACATTCCTTGGCACGTTTGGTCCGAAAGGTGGCCATTCCTTAGAGAATCGTCCCGCCAAAGCAACTGGTTCATTGAGTAGCCAGTACAACGAGGCGGGGCAAACAACCCTTTCCCTTCATAAAAATGAGTCCACAACGCACGTAATAAAACACTACGGTGAAAATCAGGAAATGTAGTTAAAAACACAAGGGCTCAAACTCTAGTAAAAACAGTGATGCATGCATTCCAATCCATATTCACCACACGTTCTTGTAAAATGGAAACATGCCAGGCAGTCTTCCACACCAGAGTCCTTAAGGCCCTGGTTAGGAAAATCTGTTGAATGTAACTCCAGCCGGAAGGTGGCTCTTCTGCTGGCCCAGATGCAATAAAGTCCATGTCCGCCGTCTTCCTTCTGAGGTACAGGATGGCTCTGTGGGTAGCCAATGGAGTTTGTCCCAAGACACGCATTCAACCAACATAGCCTGCAACCTTGGCAGGTCAGAATCAAGGTGGGGCGTCCTCACATGTCTGGCCGGCTGCCCACACACGTGCCACAAAGTTGTGACCAGATAATTTTAAAACCAGCACCTTGGCACCTTTATACGATAGGTTGGAAAGATCCATCTCCAACGTTCCTGAAGCACTGGTCCCTTGAAGCCATTCCAATGAGTGTGTGCAACCAACTTTTTTTTCATGTAGTACTTGCACTCCAGACAAACACAACACCCAAATACTTTATCCCACCCCTTTTCCACACTAGCCCACCTGGCAACTTTACACCTGTGGCTACACCTTCGCCGACTGCCAATGCCTCACTCTTAGCCCAGTTGACCCTTGCGGACGAAACTACGCTGAAGTTGTTTATAATATCCTCCATGATAGAGACGTCTCTTTGATTCTTGATAAAAACCACCACATCATCAGCATAAGCAGAAATCTTAAAACAATCATTTCCCCCTGGGAAAACTACACCTGACAATTTTTTCCTTATGTTATGGAGTAGAGGTTCTATGGCCAGGGAGTACAGCATCCCCAACAGACTACATCCCTGCCTCACACCTCTCTGTACTTCAAAGGGGCCACTCAAACCACCGTTAATTTTCAACATACTCTCAATGTTGCGGTACAGAACCTGGATCATGGCTATGAAACCAGGGCTGAAACCAAAAAGCTGCAGCGTGTGCCACAGGTAATGATGTTCAACCCGGTCAAAAGCCTTTTCCTGATCTATGGAAATAAGACCAGTCTCCACTCCCAAAGAACCAGAGACTTCCAAAAAATCCCGAATCAACATGACATTATCAGTGATCAGCCTGCCAGGCACAGAATAGGACTGGTCAACGTGGATCACCTCCGCCATCACCTTCCCCAGCCTTGTAGCCAATACCTTGGACAACAATTTATAATCTGTACACAGCAGAGAGACTGGCCTCCAGTTTTTAAGTTGCTGCAAATCACCCTTCTTAGGAAGCAGCGTGATGACGGCCCTCCTGCAGCTCAAAGGTAAACACCCTGAGGCCAGACTGTCTCTAAGGACATCACCGACGTCTCCACCAATGAGTGACCAGAAAGACTTATAAAAATCTGCAGGCAGACCATCAATGCCAGGAGCCCTGCCACTTTTCAAACCCAAAACTGCAGCCTGCAGCTCCTCTGCAGTTAGGACCTCCTCAAGGGCTTTGTTGGGCTGGACCTGAGGAAGACCCTCAAAAAAGGGCAGGTCTCTGTCAGAAATATCTCTGTCATTTTTTTTGTACAGCTCCTTATAGAATCCTGCTGCATACCTGCATATTCCATCAGGATCAGATACAGTTGCTCCAGTGTCAGTACGCAAAGAAGGGAAGATCTTCCTTTGACCATTCTGGCGCTCAAGGCTGAAAAAGTAATGTGATGGGGCGTCCATGTGCGTTGCATCCATAAAACGGGACCTGACCAGCGCCCCCTGTGCTTTGACGCCCAGCCGACTGCTCAAAGCTGTCTTTTTTACTGTGAGTGCCTCAATATGGCCTCGATCTCCTGTGGACTCTGCAAGAGACTGCAGATTCACTAACTCAATCTCCAGTTCTCTCATTGACCTGGCCCTGTCCCTTCTAACATTGAGAGTATACTGTTGACATAATTGTCTGATCCGGCACTTGCCCACATCCCACCACTGTTGTAAGGACGTATAATCCCCCTTACTTTTCCTGTACTCAACCCAAAAAAAAAATTAAAAACCTCTACAAAATTCCTATCAGCCAGAAGAGTAGTATTAAAATGCCAAAAAGCACTTTTTGTTTTTACCTTATTGATTAAAACTGAGCAATGTACCATACTATGGTACATTGCTCAGTTTTAATCGTCTGAATGTGCCCGCGGTCGGGCGGCTTACGGCGGGCTCTCCAGCTCCCTCTCAGAGGGGGACGAATATCAACGCCTGCTCAGGGAGTTCCCCGGTATAACCCGACCTACCTTTTCCGCGGTCACGGCGAAACATGGTGTGGAACATCATATAGACACCAAGGGTCCACCCGTCTACGCTAGGGCCCGACGACTCAACCCCGACAGGCTGAAAGTCGCTAAATCGGAGTTCGCCAACATGGAGCGCCTGGGCATCATCCGCCGCTCGGACAGCCCCTGGGCCTCACCACTCCACATCGTTCCCAAGCCAGACGGCGGGTGGCGACCGTGTGGGGATTACCGCCGCCTGAACGACGCTACCACGCCCGACCGCTACCCAATCCCGCACATCCAGGACTTCTCAGCACACCTGGCGGGCAAGCGGGTCTTCTCGAAGGTGGACCTGGTGCCGCGGTTACCACCAGGTGCCGGTGCATCCCTCGGACATCGCCAAGACAGCGGTGGTGACGCCGTTCGGGTTGTTCGAGTTCCTGCGTATGCCGTTCGGGCTCAGGAACGCGGCTCAGACCTTTCAGCGATTAATGGACTCGGCACTCAGGGGGATGCCCTTCGTGTTCGTGTATTTGGATGACATCCTGGTGCGCCAGCTCCTCCGAAAAGGAGCACCAGGGTCATCTACGCGACCTCTTCATGAGGCTCGACCAGCACGGGCTGATCGTCAAACCCGGCAAAGTGCCTGTTCGGGTTGTCCTCCATCCACTTCCTGGGGCACCTCATCAACAAAGAACGGGGCCGCCCCTCTTCCGTCGAAGGTAGAAGGCAATTTCTGCTTTCCCCCGCCCACACACGGCTCGAGCGCTCCGGGAATTCCTGGGGATGGTGACGTTTTACCACCGGTTCATCCGCCAGGCGGCTCACGTCATGCGCCCACTGTACGGGGCTCTCAAGGACAAGTCCCCTAACCAGGCTGTCGACTGGACGGCGGAGAGGGAGAAGGCGTTCGAGGCCACGAAGGCCGCCTTGGGGGAAGCCGCCATGTTGGCCCATCCATCGCATGATGCCCCCATCGCCATCACCACCGACGCGTCTGACTACGCCGTCGGCGCAGTGCAACGAGCAATGGGTCGATGGTGCCTGGCAGCCGCTCGCCTTTTCAGTCGCCCAGTTGACCCCCAGGGAGCGCCAAATACAGGCGCGTTCGACAGGGAACTCCCTTGGACTCTGGCTGGCGATCCGCCACTTCCGATTCCTCCTGGGAAGGGCGGGAGTTTGCAGCTTTCGTGGATCACAAGCATTTGACGTTCTGCATGTCCAAGGTGGCGGAGCCGTGGTCGGCGGCCCGCCAGCAGCGTCAGCTGGCGTACATCTCCGAGTACACCACGGACATCCGACACATTGCTGGCAAGTCTAACGTGGTTGCAGACTGCCTCTCGAGAACGGTCATCGGGGCTGTCCAACTGGGCCTGGATTACGTCCGCATGAGCGTGGACCAGGCCTCCGACCATGGGGTCCAGGCCCTGAGGGATTCGGACACGGGATTGCGCCTGGAGGAGGTCGCGGTTGAGGCGGCTCGGACGTGAGGCTAATGGTGCGACGTTCTCCACAGGCCAGCCTCGACCGCTGGTCCCGTTGTCCTGGCGCCGGCCCCGTTTTTGAGGCGTTGCATGGCCTTTCTCACCCCCGGCAGGAAGCGCCGTCTGTGAAATTGGTTTCCCAGAAGTTTGTATGGCAGGGGGCTGGAAAAGGACCGTTAGCGCTTGGGTCAGCTCTCTTGCATTGACTGTCAACGATCCAAAGTGCCACCGCCATATATTAAGGCCCCCCTGGGAGAGTTTACTGTTCCCGAAAGGAGGTTCGACCACGTCGTCAACGTCGAACCTGGTGGGACCGCTTCCCTCCTCTCACGGGTTCACCTATCTCTTCACCATGGTCGACAGGACGACCCGCTGGCCTGAAGCTGTTCCCCTCTCCTCGACGTCGGCTTCTGACGTGGCACGCGCGTTCACCGGCACTTGGGTCGCGCGCTTTGGGACTCCTTCAGACCTCTCCTCGGACCGGGGCTCGCAGTTCACCTCGGAACTCTGGAACGCGGTGGCTGAGGGGTTGGGGGTCAAGCTGCACTGCACTACCGCCTATCATCCCCAGGCGAACGGCTTGTGCAAACGTTTCCACCGTTCCAAGAAGGCAGCCCTACGGGCCAGCTTGAAGGACGGCGACTGGGTGGATAGGTTGCCATGGGTGATGCTCGGACTCAGGTGCGCCCCTAAGGAGGACCTGCGGTCCTCCTCGGCGGAGCTGGTCTACGGGCAGGCCCTACGAGTGCCAGGCGATTTTATTCCCGACGCCTCGGTCCCCTGGTCGGCGGCCAAACAACGTTCCTCCCTGCTGGAAACCGCTAAGGTTTTCGCGCCGGTTCCCACGTCGCAACACGGCACTCCCACTTTCCGCATGCCCCCCGATCTGCGCACGCGGTGGACTATGTTTTCATTTCGCCAACGACGCCCACTGTGGTCCCCTACGCCCTCCCTACGATGGCCCGTTCAAGGTTTTGAGCCATGGAGACAAGTGCCTGGTGGTAGACGTCGGGGGTTAGGCCTGAGACCGTTTCCTGGGGATAGGGTTAAGCCGGCTAACGTGGACATTTCCAGGCCGGTGGAGGTGGCGCAACCCCCACGCCGGGGACGTCCGCCCGCGCCGCGCCCCGCGCTGGCCGTTGAGACTCCAGCGACCTTGTTGAACCCCGGGACCTCCGGGGTGGCGGACGGCGCCGACGTGCCGGCTGCTTCCTCTTCCTCAGCCCCTGTCATCCACTCGAGACGAGGTCGGGTCGTCGCCCCTTTCCGTCACGAGAAACTTTGACTATGGTGTGAATTCTGGGGGGGCTTGTGTGGTGGTTATCATAATTCACCCACGGAACTATGGGTGGGGGGGGGTGTTTATTCCCGGACCCGTTTAGCGGACGGAACGTCCGTCCAGTTTAGTCCAGTTTTGTTCTGACGAATGCACGTGGTTTTGCAGAGTGGTCATTAAAACTTTGTGCTGGATACTCCGCCTCCGACTCCCGTCTCTCGGCACTACAATAGGTAACCATAGCAACGGTAAACAAACCCCGCGAAGCACAATCCCTACAATGCTTTACGCTCGTAACTAATTCAAAACGAATTCAAATCCATTTCCCATGGTTCAAACAATGAAACAAATCTAGAGATTCATATCTATCTAGGCATGTTCACGTTCAAATTTCGGTAGCTATTAAACTTTTTTCTGTATCGCCGTTTTAGTTTCAAACCGGCATATTCCACAATTCGCGCCATTGAAACCGGCCGGCGGACCTTCCACTGTATAAGACATCGTAACTAATTCATTCACTTTTCACCCGTTTTTTAACATTCTTCTCCTTCTTCATATTTTAAGCTACAGAAACCATTCAAATATCAAAATGTTCATATGTTTGACGACATTATGGCTATGTATTCAGCTTTTTCATATTCATTCAACTTTTCCAATTATTCCTATTTTTTTGCAGGGGAAACCCTGCAGTCGACTCAGATTCTCTGAGTAATTGCATAATTAGACAACTGCACTGCCAAAGAGCGGAAAAATTGGCTGACATGCTAAATTGTAACTTAAAAGCAATTCTAAATCGAAGAAAATTGGTAAAATCTTTACCCCAGCAACCAACCACACCCACAGAACATTTAATTATCAATACACAAAATGCTCGGAGATACACTTACTTTGATGTGATGCAACAAGTCATGGGCTCTGCCATGTCCCAAGAATTGAGATCCAAGATACCTGGATTGGACTCTGTCATCCTCCCAGTATCGAACGTGGACATCGAGCTGTTGGTCTTTGTGGAGTGATTGAGGCTCTCATCGAACATCAGCACAAACTGCCCAGCTTTGTTGACACCATCAACAAGCTGTTGCTTGAAGTAAGGTGCTAGTCCGAATTTTGTGATGTATCAGGTTTTGTCTTTGCCGCAGGTGAACGTTTTGGCGATGTCCGAATCAGGGAACATGTCTTGGAAAAGTCCTGAAATGCCTTCATTTGACGATAACGAGTGGTGTTTTGCTGCGGTGTCAAGACACCACAACACTTCTGCGCGCAGCGTAGGTGTTGCTCCCAGCGTCACTCTGAGGTCTTTGCAGGTTGAAGCGGCGGCAACTGGGAGGACGTTAGCTACGCTGGCAGTAACGTTACCTGCTTCAGCTGTCGCAATCATTGTTGGTGGTGTGACAACAGTAACCGAGGACGGGGTTGCCCAATATTCGATTGACACCTGCTGTCTGCGTGCCGCAGCGGATTTGTGGCTCGCTCCTAGCATGTGGGACCGGAGCGCATTAATCCCCATCGAGGTAACACTAATCTTCTTCTTGCAGAAGGAACAGTACGCCTCCCGGTCATTCCCAGAAACGGGCTTCAGCCAGGGCTTGTACTGCTCATGTTCGAGCCACGATCCCGCGAATTTACACTTACCCATTTTAAAGAGATAAGTAACTTGTAGCGCACTGGCAGAGGTGGAAAGAGTACTTAAATATTTTACTCAAGTACAAGTACTGTTACTCTGTTGAAATTGTACTCAAGTACGAGTAAATTTACCGGTCAAAAAATCTACTCAAGTTAAAAGTAAAAAGTAAAATAATTTAAAAATGTACTTTAAGTAAAAGTAAAAAGTTACTTTTTTACAATCAGTGTTTTCTGCGGACGGTTCACGCCTCCCCGTCGTCCATTAATTCCTGATAATGGACACCTCGTCGGGCATTATCCCTTACTTTTACACCGCCCTGACTTTACAAAGCATTATACAAGAAATATGAAAGTCAAATGTAGCGCCGAAATCTCGTAGCTTGCCTGATTGCACCAGCAGTTCATGAACACATGAAAATGGTAAGCCCAATGTCACTGCGAGAAAGACGGTTGGTTTCACCACCGAAATCGTAGTTGGCATTGGCAATGGCAGTTGACCGTTTACATATCTGCGGCTGTCAATTGAAACATTGGGCTTATTTGTTTTGTTTAATATGCTTTCTGGCCTGGTGGATGCATTTGGTAGGACGGTTAACGGCAGGTTAGCAATCTAACGTGCTTATACTATTATTAGCCAACTGAATAAGCACGTGGGCATAGTTCTAGCTAACTGCCGTCACAGTGCCAACAGGTTGGTACTTCAATATTGTATTACAGTATTAGCAGTACCATACACAGTTTTCGGGATATGGCTAGCTTGTTGTCAGTTTAAACCTGGAAAGGCACGAGAAACATGACTTACCTCAACGTGCTTTCGGAGATTCAACGTCGAATTCTTGTAAGCTGATATGTTGGACTTCTTCGGCACACATAGTTTACATTGCATGATATAGCTTTCTCCACGTTTCTCCACGAAGCTGAACATGTTTTGAAGATAGGGCCAGGGGTGCACTAGGTTAGAGGATGAACGGCTCGTGTTGGTCTCCTCTGAAGTAGCAGGTGAATCTCCATCGTCTGCCTCCATGTCAGCCATCATCGTTTGAGTGAGGAACGGCGCGCCCCTGCGCACTGCCGGCGCGCAGGGGCACAACGTTCAGTTTTTTACATCCCATAATTCATTACCAGAACACTTTTTTTGTTTCAGTGAGATTTTTTTTTACTCAGTAACGCTTGTGCTGTAAAATGTACCGAAGTACATTACTCCAAAGAAAATGTACTTAAGTAAAATTACACATTTTAAAAAGTAGTTCAAAAAGTACAAGTACACAAAAAAGCTACTCAATTACAGTAACGCGAGTAATGTAATTCGTTACTTTCCACCTCTGCGCACTGGTCGCAGCTAGCCGTCCTTTAAATTGAAGGTCCAACAACTCGCGCAATTCGCGATCTGAGCCCGCTCGAGCCCCGTCCCCGCTTGAACGCTGGGTATTTTTTTTTTGCATTGTTGTGAGGACTGTGAAGGAAAATAAACGAATGCGATGTCCCGATTCAATAACCATCTCTCGTGTCATTTTTCGGCTGAGGCCTTACAGTATAAGAGGAAAAAAACATCGGCTAAACAGAGTCTTGAATTCGAAAAGAAATCAAGACTTTTTACAAAGACTTAGACTTTTTAATACTTTTCAAGGGTCTTGATTTTCCCTAAATTTATTTATCACCTTTTAATACTTTTCAAGACCCCGCGGATACCCTGCATACAATGGTCAGTAAAACCAACAGGAATAATAAAACTGCTTCTAAAAATATTGAGGTGGTGCTTAAAACAATAAAACCTATCTAGCCTAGCTAGTGATAAAACATTGTCTTTTGTGTGAGCCCAGGTGTACTGTTTCTGAATACCATGGACACTTCTCCACACGTCCCTCAACTCACAAGACGCCGTTAGACATGTGAGTCGCCTCAGAGAGGCAGGATGAGGCTCCAGGTGATTCCTGTCTAACCTAGAATCTTCAGTACAGTTAAAATCACCTCCTAAAAATAAATACTCATCACTATCACATTGGCTTATTACTTCGCCAAGTGTGTCTAAAAACAATAACCTCTCAGTCCCTTTGGTTGGGGCATAAATATTAATAAAAAACATTTCCACATCTTCAATACTGTGTTTTAACTTTTAAAAGTCGTCCTTCCACTACCACTTCCTCATTGTATGAAACTGGTTTAAAATTTATTGAGAACAAAATGCACATCCACCCACTATTAAAAGACTTGACTGATTAAAAAGACATCTTCCACTCCATTCTTTTTTCTAATCTCTTTTGTTATCAAGTGTGGCTATGTGTTTCCTGTATGAATAAAATGTCCAAGTCTCTTTATCTTTAAATAAATTGATAGAGAAAAAGCTCTTTTAAAACAGTCCCTTGCACCCATTTATATTTCAACGGTGCCAATTTTTAAAATCACACATGGTTTTTAAAGAGGAAGGGCTGCATTGAAAGAAACACACTTATCACAATAAAAATAGAAAAAACTGCTTAAAAACTCTCATCATTGGAAGCAATCTCAACTTTCGCTTTTAAAATCAATTTTTTTAGGCGAAATATTTCCTGATCAGAAAAAACACTGTCAGAAGATTCCCCGGTATTCTTTTTCAAACCAATGTTTTACGGACTCAATAAAGGTATAGTCCATGGGCCAGATGAGATGTCACTACCACCTGAGGTGGCAAATTTTCCTTATGATTTTCAAAAAGTAGGGTATCTGAGGGATTTATTTTGATATGATAGCCATCGCAGGGTGGTAGCTTTGACCCGGCTATCTGACCTTGACCTTTTGACCCCTACACGAACCACGCCCTTTGATACAATTATATAAAGGGGGGTGGTAATCAATAAAACATTAATATTTTCAAATGAAACTTGGTGGGCTGGTACAGAATAAACACAGGGATTACAGAAATGTAAGTTTTAGTTCATTATCTAAATCCTATGAAGAGTTATTAGTCTTTGAAACGTGATTTTTTGGAAAATTTTGGGTAAAAAATGTTTATTTCCACTTTTCAAAAGCTAGCATTTATTCAAAACACATATTTGACCTTGTTTTATGTTTTATGTCATCTTATTTATTGTATCATTCCCTGCAGTTTAAGCTTTAAATCATGAAAATCCTTCCATTCTATCTGGAGATATGACTATCTCAGTAAGTACACACCTACAGGCCTACAGTACAAAATCAACTGTTTGTTGCTGACTACATGTCAGCACTCTAGAAGGTAACTGGCCACACCAAAAAGCGTTACCGGTTATACGCGTATAAAATCGGCCTTCTCCCATAGGAACCATTGGTTACCGCGTATGAGCGCGTACACGCGTTACACGCGTTATAAGCAACATTTTACTCGCGCTTAGGCGCGTATGAGGCGCGGTATTATACCGCCGTATATATACGCGCGTACGTATACGCGCGTACGAGGAGGGTCAAAAAATGGAAACTTTTTACGGCCGCGTACGCGCCGCAATAGCCAATCAGCGTTGAGCTGGACCCGACGTCCCACTGGCAGAGAGAGCTTGCAAAGAAGCATACGGCCGGCCGACATCTTCTTTATTCTGGGGGAAATAGTAACATAGTTACGCCATTAAATAGCCGTTTTATGTAAACATTCTAGCGAAGAAATTGTGCATTTTACTTCATAATGTTCGCCGTGAATGCTGAAGGAATGTTGGTTTGATAGTTATGACGAAGAGGGAACGCTCCACTTCAACTTGGCTGATGGACAGCGTCTCTGGTTGCAAGCAACCTCAACGTCTGGCGGGATAATCCCTGGCTGATCAACACTACGAATGCTGGAAACCACAACAGACACACCATGTGTTTATTATATACCATGTATACCATGTTATTTAACCCGATTATTGTTATTTATATCCGAGATTATTAATCTAACCCGGCATCCCCAAGCTCTATCATTTACCGATGGGTAATGACCTTATGTGTGCGGAGCTGTTGGAAGAGAATGAGCGGGAGAAAATGGGCGGTCTCATCTACGCGGTTACGCGCGTATCTGCATTTTTGACACAAATGGTCAAGCAACATTTGTAGGCTGCGTTACGCGCGCACATGGTACGCGAGGTACGGCTGGTGTGTTCCGCGGCCATAGCACCAGCAGCTGGCGCGCGGAGGTGATTGCAGCCATTACGTGACGAAGAGATTGTCATCTTCATCTAACTTCCACTGCATCATCTGGGCTCGGGTAACCTGCGGGGTCACTTTGAAGGCAACCTTCTCCATACACAAGGCTTGATAGTCTAGCCGGCTGGGACGATGTAGTCAAGTGCAGTCTCGCATGGGGGTAGCTTCACTTGATGTCACACATTTCCTTTTTTGGCGATGAACAAGTGGTCCCGCATCTCGTTTTCGTCCGGCTTACAAGGGTAGATGACACGGACATGCCGACAGGTGAAAGCCTCAACCTTCTTGAATAGGTCCAGGAGACACCGTCCAGCTCTCTCCGTAGTGCTGAAGGCATGCTGATATTCTTCATTCTTCGAGCATCAGCTTGAAAGCGCCCCAACTTCCCACGACCAGAAAGGCGCTGACAGTATCACATCCTGCTAAAACAACCAGATAGAGTGGATAACCATTTCAATATCAGCTCCTGTGAGTGCTGGTCTACTGAACTGTAGTTGTATTCATGTTACAAAACTATACAAAGTATCGGTTGAAAATATTGGGGAAAAAATCTTAACAAAGAATGACGAAAAAACTATTTAGTTTATAGGTAAAATCAATAACTGGTACCCACCTGTGAATTGCATTAGTCCAACCAATGCTTTACAGACCCCTTCTTCCCAATGCGTCTGCCAACTTTGTCGATGTCAATGAAGCGTGTTCTGTTCTTTGTGCCACACTTTTGGTACACGTTGCATGGGATGCGTTTAGCGAAGGTTAGGCTGATGATCATGACGTCTGTGTCTTCTGGCCGTGGATTACAACTGATTCCAGAAGCCAGACTCAGCGGCGTGGAGTGCATGAAGGAGGAGCGCGAGGTGTCAGCTTCCTCTTGTGGCATTCAAGCTCTGGAACTTCTACCCATTCACCTTAGTGGAACCTGTGAGCACACATTCTCCACAGTAGCGTTTAGAGCTCCCTTGTTCCTAGTTTCTCTAAAGAACCCTGGCTGCTTCCATTGGTCAACCAGGAACTGACCAGAGATGTCTTGTTGGTGGAACTGACAGGAACTTTCTCCATTGCTTGACTTGATGTCGCCTGTTGATGGTTTTGTACTGTAAAGCTGTACTAGAACCACGCTTGCAATCTCTCGGCATTTATTAATGGACTGGTCCTGTCACACGTCAAAATACAACATTTCTATTCTTGCACCTGTTAGCCCCTTCCTTTAGAACTATAAGCCATTGTGTGTTTGTAGTCCGGAAAAGCGTTGTGTGTTGTTGCCGTTGATCTTCTTGGAGAATGGCCATGCCATCGATCAGACAGGTGGATGGGGCTGGGATGGTTCTTCTCCTGGTAAAACATGGCTCTCCAGCTTCTCCTTGCAAGGGCAGCTTTGTTGGTCTTCGTAAGTACCATCAGCATTTTGCAAGAGACCATTGGGAGGGGACCAAGAGATGTGTCAAGACGTCTTTAATACGTAGAACTGCCTGCTCTCTGCAATGAGGCATGAGTATGTGTGAACAGGTGTCCTGTCTGCCGTGTAGGATGACTTCTTTTGTTTGCCCCTTCTAGTGGTTATCTTAGCATGAACATTAGAAAATGTCTTCCTTCAGCTTTAGTTTTGTAGCTTGTCAATGGAACTTTTCTTTCTGGTGAGGTTCCTGCCTCCAGACGATTTTTCTGAAATGAGTAGGCGTCTCGCCCCTTATGGTGGGCCCGGAAATATCCCTTGCAACATCGGGAGGTGCCACAGTGCCCGTGGATACGCTGACAAGCGTTCGGGCTCGTCTGAAACATTGAAATTGATCCAGTTGTTCTCCATTAGATCAACCAATGAACTGGACATCTGTTTCGTCTCTTTCTAATGCGGTATTTGTACTTTGTAGGTCTTTATGACGAGAACTGTTTGGTTCATGTCAACCTCAGTGTTTCAAGTAGAAGCTTCTGTATGTTCTGCTGTGGGTAGTACTTCGAAATCGATGAGTGTTCAGGCTGAACCCCTTCGTTATCCTCCAGCAGTTTGCGGTGTCTAGTATTCACTGTCTCCTCGATTGTTTGGTCTACAGGAATCACGTCCAAATGTTTCTATGACCAAGCTGTACAGAAAAGTCCCCTCTCATGAACTCTGCATACACGTCTGGTGGTTGGCTTTGCAGTTGGGACTCTGTGCATAGTAGTAGACAGGTACCTCGCAGTTTATCCTTCATAGGCAAAAAT
>OLKM01006709.1:0-13580 GCA_900291075.1 Melanogrammus aeglefinus
AGTGAGGACGGTCGCGGGTGCCATGCCGACCTCACCGACGGACTGGACCCGGAGACCCCTCACCCTTTTTTGCCCCAGTGTGGAAGAAACTTGAGTTACTGTATGATTTCCCCTTTCTTTTGTGAGCTGCAGTAATAAAAACGCACCACCGAGTGTTTGTTTCGGGAATCGCAGCCGCCGACGACCGGGGTTGCCACAACACATACAAAATTAATCATCGGACACCAATCTGGTTGATTTATGTAGTACAAATCTATCAGTCCATGTTATCCTGATCAAACATCTTTAATGAGAAGATAACACGCAATCTTGCTTACCGTCACCGTTGTTGTCCATGTGCACAGCATTGTCCACAGGTGTAGTTTTCTTTTTACTGGAAGTACCCGCTGTTGACTTCTTTCTCTTTCTTCTATCCCGACAGTACCTGGATTTAAAGAACAGAAGATAAGAAAGGTAGGTAGGCCCTAATCAAGTCATATTGTAATATCGTAGTCAAATAATGCCTGGTCTAGCCACTGAGCTAAGAGAGCTTATTGAAGGCAAAACTAAATCTAAAAGAAGACACAGAGAAATAATCAAATGGATGCAGAGGAAAAGGCTTCTAAGAAGATGGATGAGATGCCAAAAATGCACACAACACAAGATGAAATTCAAGGAATCAGTGTGGACAACAATGCATGGTAAGTTTATTCTTTAACATACAAAAATAAACATATATGGTATTTTGGTCCAGAATTCTATTGAAAATGAAATCTATTTAGTTGTGAGCTGATAAGAGTGCACAATATGTTGTTAATTCATGTTAATTAATTAACATTAATTTCTAGAGATACACTACTATACACTATACTATTTAATACTAATCTACAATATCACAACAGGTCAAAACGTTGTGAGCTTATAGATCTGCTATTTTCAGAGAGAAATACTGAAGAAATGGGGTTAAACATTTTTTAAACATATCTACACACATTTTATGGGGGTTCCTGGCCCAAAATATTTCCCGATGGGGTCCATGGCCAAATACACATTCATCACTACTCTTGCCACTACCCTGGCCTGTGTCATTCTTATCTTTATTTGTATATATCTTCAGGGTTTGCAAACACCATAACCACAGAGGGAGGAAACTGAAGAGGTCAATTAGACACAAATCTATATTCAGCAATTCAAAGGTCTCCCTCTTCAACTGGATGCGCTTTGTGTACAGGTACGCTATGGCATAGGTATATGATTTTAGTCTGTCTGTCTATGATGAAAAGTGTTTATTTCAATAGAAATACTGTATAACTATGCTGTCATAAACAATAACTGGAGACTGTAGTAAAGCTTGTGATTATTATATTATGGAGCATCTCGAGACTCATGATGATAACAGGTGCTTTTAGTAATTTCTCTTTTTTGATTTATTTTGCTAAAAAGTGTCATTCACAGCTTCAATTCTTAGCAGTTTAACAGTTATGGAAATATGTTTAATTGCTGTTACTTAGGGGATGCTGTGTTGGTCAGCATTAGGCCTGGTGGAGCAACATGACTGTCTGACCCTGCCTCTTGAAGCTCAATGGCAATTGGCTCTCTCAATCTATAGGCTCTGGCAATTAATATTAGAAATAGGATTTTACAAATATCCTACAGTATTATTAGTCCTGGCAATTAATATTAGAAATAGGATTTTACAAATATCCTACAGTATTATTAGTCCCAAATATATTGACAGAGCTCTGTAGAAAATACCACAAAACATATTTTCCATCATTATTGCTGTTTTTGTCTACACAGGAGTGGACAATTTTCATATCCTGTGGTGCAGTAGGTGCAAACTTTGTGTATCAAACCAAAAAGATCAAAATAACTGCGGTATAAAAATTATTTGCCTTGTTCTATCAGATTTGCACAAGGCCTGTGTCTACGTCAAGTGGACATGATCAATGATGACATTTCTGGAAGCTCAGCAACCCTGTCCAAGATGGCTCAAAAGCTGTGAGATGTGTGCACTACTGCGATGGACAGATATCAGCAGGCAAGAGGCCAGTACATTGGGGGGTGGCAGCAGTTTGTCACCATTGATGAGAGCCACTTCAGACAGAAAAGAAAGGCAAGCAGAAAGCACTATTATCAAGATAGTATTGGAAATTACCATTGAATGACAGATTATTCATTTTGTTTAAAGAAGAATAATTCCAAATATGTTTTCATCAGTACGGACGGGGACGAGTGGCTGGTGGCTGGCAGAGGAAGAAGTGGGTGTTTGGGATGCTAGGTGTAAACAGGAGAGGGAGAAGACATGCAAAGCCTTTTCTTCGCTTAGTTGAGAGAAGAAGGAGAGATCTGGTGCCACTTTTAGCTCACCATGTTAAAGTGGGATCTACAATAATAAGTGATGAGTGGCGGGCTTATTGCAATGCTTTACCTCAGCTAGGTTATACCCATTTCAATGTCAATCACAGTGTGTCATATGTCGATGCCCAAACAGGTAAACATACTCAGCACATATAGGGCCTGGAGAACGGTTAAGGAAAGTGTGTGGAGACTCAGGTGGAATCATACAGAGGAGTTACTGGTAGACCATCTCAGAGTTATTGAATGGCATCAGTGGCTTGCCCGTAAGCATCACAAAGGGCCGCTAGTACGGATAATCCATGACATTAATGGGATGTATGATCTGTTTATCCAGTGTTTAGCACAGAATGTGCAGAAACCTCATGGGTTTGTATACTGTTGTACACTGCTGTTCTGCCATGTGATGGCTCAGTATGTGTGTTTCTATACATTAAACACAATGTTCAACATTTCATCTGTGGTACAGTACACAGAAAAGCCTATGGGTGGAACAAGGTTGAGGTACAAGAATTTGATATACAGTATAAGTTGACATCAAATTTATGTACCTTGAACTTGTTCCACCCATTTGCTGTTCTACAAAGTTTCACTGGTATTAGTAGATGTTTAACAAACTATTAACTGATCTGTAAAGTGTGAGTTAATATATTACTTAAGTATTAGTTATTAGCTTATGTATGTTATTGGGACGTTATTCTAGTTGCAATTTTAGAATAACGTCCCAATAACATAAACTATTAACTGATACTTAACAAGTCATTAGTAAGTAATTTACTAATAGCTTGTTCATGATCTATTACTAATTTATAAGGTGTAGTTATAAATCATTAACATGCAGTTAACAAAGCATTTCCAAGTCATTAACTAACAGTTTATTAAGGATATATTAACTATCTACAAGGCATCATTATAAATCCTTAACAAGTCATTAATAACTCATTAATTAACAGTTTACTTATGATCTATTAACTAGTTATAACGGATAGTTATATAAAGTGTTACCATAAAATGTATTGCACCATGAGCCATAACTGCGACCAATATATTGAACACAAGACGATATATTGAGAACACCAAATCCATATTCCCTGTTATTTTAGTGAATTAATGCAAAAGTGATATAAAAGTAGTGTAATCCCTTACAATTCAAAGACAGTTATATTGTAATATAATTACTTTGAAATGACAGTAACAAGTAATAAATAATGCATTACCCTTTTGAAGTAACTTGCCCAACACTGGTTGTCTAAACCTAACCAGTAGCTGTGTTGTTTAAACCTAACTGTTAGCTGTGTTGTCTAGGCCTTTCAGTGTGACATATTTCAGTGTGAAAAGGCTTCCTCCACACTGTCCAAATCTATCCAAAACACCGGCCAAAAACATCAACCAAAAGGGTGTTTTCCCCAGTCCCATCAAAGAGAAGAGAAAGGTCTCCGGTGACTCTGCATGTCACGCTTTCTGATCTCCAGTGCACACGCATTCAACTCCAAAAACCCCCAGGGTCAGCCTTGGCCCTATGCCCCGGGCTCCGTTCAGGACCAGCAGCCATGGGTCTCATGTTCCTTTCGCGTTGTTTATAGCACACTGGTGTTTCGGTTCTCAATGAACAGCCCTCTATTTAGGAAGTGCCGTTCATTCAGGTTGAAGTCGGGCCACAGATGCACTGATATCTGCACACGTACCTGAGACATACATTATGCAAGATGCATGCAGAGAAAGAGAATCAGAGCTTCACTATGCAGGGGGACTCGTTCTATATCCACGCTCCGTGCTTGAGTCCCTCCATTACACACAGCAGAAAGCTCTATTACACCAGCTCACTTTAGTGTGCCCACACACTGGTTCTGTATCATGGGGGGTTTGTGTGTGTGTGTATGCGAGAGTGTATGTTTGTGTGGGCATATGATTATAGCGGCCATGTTGAGATTCCTCCTCATCAGCGTCAACAACACATTAGGAAGGTGCATGCAAATGTCTGCGTCTCCGCACTAGCCCTCTAACATCGGACACTACATGTTTTGAAGAAGCGAAACAGCTGCCCGTCGTTAGAAGTACGGCTTTCTGTGGGTCTGTGGAGAGCTATTCAGAAGTTTGTGTTTTTTCCCTTTTACGCATAAATAAGCACATTTTAGTGTACATGGGTGGCAGAGCATTTGTATGTTTGTGGCCCCAGCAGGATTGACCTCCTTGGCAAATAGCTATTATTTACCCAGCATGCCTTTCTGCGAGCATGTGATAACCGTCCCCTCGGCAACCCCAACTGTCTCCCAGGCCTCCGTGGGGAGGGGAAGGAGGGGAAAGGGAGGAGGAGGTGAAGGAATAGGAGAAGGAGGAGGAGGGCCAACAGTGATGACATTAGAGTTCTGCAGTTGTTGATGAAGAGGGGAGGGGGAAGGGAGGGTGGGGGATATGAGGGAGCCGTCTGCAGGGTAAAAAGGAGGAAGACAAAGATGTAGAGACCAAAGAGTTTAGGCATCTGCTTCTAAAAGTGAAAGATAGGGGGAAGAAATGAGGAGGAGGAGGATGGGGAGGAGCAAGGGAGTAGCAAGAGGATGAGGAGGGGCTGGGGAGGAGGATGCAAGAGTGGAGCAGGAAGTGGAGGAGGAGGACTAACAGTGACGACACAACTACAGAGTTCTGCATTAATCCCTGATAAATGGACACCTGCTAAGTAGTTCCAGTCAAATTGTCTGTTCAGCCTTCAAAACGAGAGCTGGTAAATTGTGAAAAATGCATTAAACTGTAATCAGAAAACGCGGTAATCCCTATAGTATCTGTGGTATAAAGGCTGGGAAGAATTTCAAATTATAAATATGTACAATCCATAACGTTTGTTCTCTGGCTCATAGCTGAGCGGACTAGAATACATCCCGTTGCAAAGTTGTGGACAACAACCTCCAGCTTAACCTCAGCAAAACTAAGGAGTTGATTGTGGACTACAGGAAGCGGTAGGGAGCCAAGCACGCCCCCATCAGCATCAATGGGACGACAGTAGAGAGAGACAGCAGTCTCAAGTTCCTCGGGGTCCACATCTGCGAGGACCTGGACCTGGACTCACCACACCGAGCGCCATCACAAAGAGACGGCAAGACAGCGGTCTTCTTCCTCCGCAAGCTGCGGAGGTTCAACATGGACTCCAGGATACTCTGCAACTTCTACAGGTGCACCATAGAGAGTATCTTGACCGGCTGCCGGTGGCGGTTTTAGACACGGGCCCGGGGCGGCACTTTTTCAAGCCACGTGGGGGGCGGAACGACCAAGTAAATAAATAAATAATAATCTGGGCTGCGAAGCGGTTTTCTATTATCTATCATATCACTGTGGGGAATTGGCGAATTGGCGCCCCCTGCGGCTGCAGGCGCTCCTGCTTGCGCCCCTGCTTGCCCCGTGCCCACTACCTCCGTCAGTTGTCCGTTGCCCATTGACTTTGAATGGGGACGGACGCGCAATGCATTGTGGAGCCGTCCGTTCAGTTGGAGCGTTCGCCACCGTCAGAAAGTGAAAAAAATGTTCAACTTTTTCGCCAGCGACGGATCCGTCATCCAATCAGATCGCGTATGCAAATTTAAGCACTGTGACGCGACTCGGGCTCGATACTGGAAAGCGGAAAGAGCGGCGGAGAAGTTAATTTAAAAAATGGAGCGGGAAGCGATTTGATTGGCTGACCGGAGTTGCCTCTGCAAAGAACTACTCCCCCCATCCGTCAGGCACGCCTTTCCCACGTCCGTTGACTGACCGGTGCAGTGGGCACGAGGCGAGGTGAACATCTAATGTGTGAAAACGGGGAAGGGGAGGGAGGGCCGGGGAAAAGTTCACATTGGAACAGACAAGTGGGGGGGGGGATCCACTGTAGGCTATACAATACTATAATACAATAAGTGGGCGCAAGTCAAGTCACACCTCGACTTTCTTGCAAAAAACGCACATTCATAATATTATAATTACAGGCCTATAATTCCTGCACGTTTTTTGTTTTTCTGAATTGTGTGAAATGGCTTATATACAAATATGTAATGCTGAACGATTAAGTGTCACCAAGGGCAAGGTGAATTGGTTTAGTCTAAACTTCTGTACGAGTGACAGTGTTGGGGGGATGGGAAATGTGTTGATTGTCGAGAGTGCAAAACAAGCACAGAGATGGATAGAAAAAGGCAAAAGCCATCAGGAGCGCAATTTCGAAAAAAAAAGAAAAGAAAGAAGAGAAACTATCAAAACAAAAAGGGTTATGCCACTATGTTCTTTCTGTATGATGTATTTATACAGTATCGATGTCATGAATGAATGGCTAATGTTAATTGGTGGAATAACTCTTACATTTGTTAGCCTGCTAATATGCTGCCTATGATATGATTATACAACAATAATTCGGTTTTAACTCAATAAACACGAGTTCTATTTCACGATAAGATTGTGCTTTGCAACAAAAACTGTTACACATTCAGTTATTATTTATTTCCATCATTTCGGTTGACGTTGGGCCGTGTAATAAGGCCAACGGAATGTTCATCATTTCTGAAGGCAGTTTCAAAGACGGAACATTTGCCATTCGCTTCATTTCGTGACAAAGTATAGTTTACCAGTCATAAGTCAAATCTATAGAATTAATATGCAGTAATCAAGCAGCTAATTGTCCTCCCTGAAAGATAGGTTAATATTAGCGTCTTATGGCAGAATATATAGCATGTAGGCAGTATGCCCTTACAAACATGCCCTTACATGTAGGCAGTAAGGGCATGTTTATTTAAATTTGTTTTATTTGAATTCATGGATGTTTTAGTATAGAGTTATATTGTAGCCTCTCGGTCTTTTGATGTCAATTTCAGGGGCACTTTCTAAAAATATTTTGGAGGCATCCCTCTGCCACTGGTGGTCAGGATGAGCCACCCACTCTCGCCCGCTAGACAGGACTCTGCTGAAGATCAGGATGAGGAGGAGCAGCCATCTACCTCATCAGCGCCTACACATTCTGGAATGGTCTTGACCCTTCAGGATGATAGCCACCATCTCTATGTCGTCAGCAGTGTCCCCTCAAATATCTGACATCGAGAAGGATAGAAGACCTCTTTGCCCTCTAGGCCTACTTCTCCCCAGCATGAGCCTTTCAGGTTGGTTTTTATGCATATCTCTCTCTTTGTGTGTGTGTGTGTGTGTGTGTGTGTGGTGTGTGTGGTGTGTGTGTGGTGTGTGTGTGTGTGTGTGTGTGTGTGTGTGTGTGTGTGTGTTTATTTGTGGAGGGGTTGCGCCCAGGCTAGAAGACAACTGGACAATGCTCGGGGACATTTAATTTAAAAATAAATATGTGTTATGTTCCACTGGCTTGTGCTTTGACTAATGTGCCAATATGCTGTCTGATAGAAACACCTGGAGCTGAACCCCCACTGAGCCCCACTGAAGATGAGCCTCTGTCTACTGACCCTGCTAGCTGGCCCTCACCTCTGACTGACAGGATTCGGACTGAGCTGGTTCGAAGAGGACCAAGTAGGTTGCCACCCTTAACTTTGTTTTCGGAAAAATGAGAGTGATGGAGAAAGTTGGCCACCACGATATTTTTACGAAAACATTAGTTAGTGGTGAAAAGATGGCAAGAAGTTGGCTGGTGTATTCAATGAAGAACAACAGCCTCTTTTGCTTCTGCTGCAAAATGTTTTTCAAAGAGGCTCACTAATTTGACAATGTCAGGAATGTCAAATTGGAAACATGCAAGCGCAAACCTCACAGCACATGAGGGTAGTCCAGAACACCTCAATTCCATGAAAGCATGGAAGGAACTGTCAGTGAGGTTCAGAAGTGGGCAAACCATCGACAAGCAGGAGATGGCACTTGTGGAGGATGAGATGAGAAGCAGGTGCTGACCCGTCTCATTGCTATTGTGCAGTCACTGGCAGTTCGTAATTTGCTCTCAGGGGACACACAGAAACACTCTTCACACCATCAAATGGGAAATTTCCTCAAGAGGTTGAATTGATGGCCAGGTTTGATCCCATAATGAAAGATCACCTTAACCCTGTTCACAAAGGAGCAAGTCCAACAGCTCACTTGGGCCAGCATGTGCAAATGAGCTCATTGTGTATTGATTGCAGCAGCAAAATAACATCTACTATGGTTTGAAATGACATCAAGCACGCCAAGTTTTTTTTCTATCAATTATTCTGGACTGCACACTGGACATAGCCACACAGAACAGTTATCATTGTAATTAGGAGTGCGTCACTGATGAGAGAAAGCCCCATAAATCAAGGAGCAATTTTTATGGGATTTTGGGAGGCTGAGAGGTCGAGTTCCACAGGCCACACTTGTCATCCATGATCCTGAAGAGACTTGAGGAGTTGGAATTCCTTTTGAAGAACTGCAGATGACAGTCATACGACAATGAGCCAAATGAGGGCAAAAAATAGGGAGTTCAAGCCAGGCTCTTAGAAAAAAGGAATCCAGAGCTCTGTTGTGCCAGTGGGGCGCATACATTGAATTTACTTGTGGTGATGCTTGCAAAGGGATCTGTTGATGCCATGAGCTACTTTGGTATCTTTGCAAAAGCTCTAACACACTATTCTCAGCCTCACCCAAAGATGGTCCATATTGAAAGAAAATATGTGAGCTTCACCTTAAAGATGTGGGACAGAAAACAAGGTGGAGAAGCAAGATCAAGAGCGTTGAGCCCATGAGTAATCAGGGAGCGGCCGTGGAGAGAAGGCTAGTTGATTGAGGTGAGAGACCACACCAAAGACTCTCTGCTTAAAAAGGCGGAGGCCAGTCTTTGTCTGAGGAGGTGGGGTCGTAACCGCTTCAGCATCTGCACGGTGTTTGGTAATGACATGCTATCCAAAATACAGCAGTGTCACAAAACTTCATGCAGTCTCCCTGGGTATGAGGATGTGGACATAGTTGTTGTGGTCTTTTGAAGAAGAACTGAAAGAGGTCCTCCAGACTACAGGGCAAGTGGCTTTGTGACTGCCACAAATGGCGGCAAAAGACCTCTGTGAAGATATGAATGTGGAGGCTGTTTTTGAAACGAGAAAGGGCTCAGGTCTACAAAGCGCCACTTTTCATTTGGAATCGCATGATGAGCTATCAGTGATGCAACTTAGGAAGTTGGAGGTTGAATTCTTCAATGTTGTTTGTCAGATATCAGGCAATGTCAGCCATTAAAGGAGAGTTTTCACATTGGAAAATGTGGGAAACAAATTTGGATTATCTGACGAACTTCCCAAGTCTTTCAGAGGTGAGGAGCTGGCAGAGCAAATGCGAGCAACTAGGCACCACACACGCCACTTTGAAGGGCACTCTGATCTGGGACAGTAAGAGAGCTTGTTCAAGAAATTAAGAACTTCCCTGAACGCCATCAAATCAATCAATGATGAGCCTCCTTAAGCTCTTATCTACTGATGATGATGATAAGGATCCATCAAACGGAGATCTAGCCCCAACTTTGTGGACTGCGCCCTCAGGATTTGCGCTACTCTGCCAGTCACAGTGCTCACAGAGAGAGGAGCTTTTCAAGCTAAAGTGTTGATTAAGACCTACCTTAGTCTCAACATGTGCTCAGAACGGCTGACTGGCCTGCTGTCATCACAGTATTATAATTCACTCAATAGGGAAGCAAATTTCATACGGATGACATATTGAGGATTTGCATCAAGGGAGGGCCAGAACAAGGTAAGTTTTAGTTTCTTAGTGTGTTCTTAGTGTGGTGTTTCTGTTCTTAGTGCAAATAGTGTATAATTAGATTTTCTCAAGTGTGTTTTACATGTGTGTTTATTTATTCTATTTTTGTATTTTTATATTTTATATTATTGTATCTCTGCTCTTTTTGTATAGTAATTCTTAAATGTTTCTCTGCTCTCTTCATTTTTTTCTTCATATCTGATATGTTTTCCACCTTGTATGATAGTTCTACTACATATACTCGTGTTGTGCATAATTGTGCACATTGATTAACCTATTTAAAGTTCTATAAAATTTTGCAATTGTGCACAGTTTTGTCTTTTCACATATATTTAGTAAAAAATTATAAAAAATAAAAAACGCAGGCGGGCGGGAGGGGGCGGCGGACTCGGAGGAGGTCTACGCCCGGGGTGGTAATTCCATTAGAGACCGCCCGCTTGCCAGCTCGCAATACACCGCCTGGGTACGGCAGATTGCTCCGCCCTCAACCGTAAGAAATTACCAGAGGGTGGTTAAAAAAGCTGGCCATGACATTACCAGGACGGAGTTGCCATCTATGGAGGAACCTCCTAACTCTGCAAAGAAGAAAGACTAACACGAGATTATTAAAGACCCTCAATCACCCCAGTAACAAACTGTTTCCAGCTGCTCACCGTCTGGTAGACGCTACCCAGCATCCGGTCTCGCACCACCAGACCTCAGGGACAGTTCAATCCCACGGGCCATAAAAGACTACTGAACTCCTAAGCTACTTAGCTCACTACCATGACAATTTTATAACTTGCCACACTTTATAACTGCCATTTTATACCAGTCGACATCTGGATAAACACGTCTGTTTTACATTTTACATTTATTTAGTTTTGCATTTAGTCCTTCCCTCCTACTTTGTGTTCTTCTACTATACACTTTTATTGCACTTTGAGGAGCCCAAGACTAAAGAATTTCATTGCCAGCGACTGCTCTGTAATGACAATAAAACTCTTGAATCTTGAATCGTATCTAAGGTCTGTCCTATTTACTGGAGGAGTGAAGAGCGTTTCCGTTGCATTAGAACTTTATGGGAGGGTAATGATTGTTCCAGGTATTAGTCAAACCCTCAGGCGTTACCAGTAAAACGAAATTATGGCTTGTGAAAAACGTAATATTTGGATTGTAAAACGCATGAAAATATAAATGAATGGTCTTAAAATCTTTTCTTTGACAAGTGACCATGGTATAAGCAGGATAATGCCCTTTGAGGTGTCGAAATAATGTTTGATTGATCGTAATTAAAGGGGACTACTTTTTGAGTATTGAGTATACATTTGAATAAAGCATGCAATATGAATAAGACAAAAAGCATGATTATAAAGTATTTGAAATTGTTTTATTATGTTGGCCAGTAATACATATAAATAAACGGGAAATCATCTCTCAAAGCAGGGCAATAAACAGTTTGATTATGCCGCTCGTGGAAGGTTAATATGACCGGCTCGTGAAGGTAAAGCCGTCACGACGACCGGCATAATCAAACAGTTTATGTGGCCCTGCCTGCCTCTCTGTGAATATCCCTTACCTTTATATTATAATTGGGCACATTATCACTGGCAAATTGAAACTGATGAAACTTGGATGAGGCAATGATTGTATTTCTGGTCAAGCCCGTAGAGAAAACAGGAGCGTATTGTGTTGTTGTTGAGGTGAAGAGACTGTCTTTTTTGTCTTTTTTGCACTAAGGACAATAGACATTTTTTGCACCTTTAACAATTCTTTCATACAAATACAACATTTTGTACACATAAACTAAACATTATTTTTGCACTCTTATATTTAATTGTTTATTGTTTATTTTTTGGATTATTAATTGTTATCTGTTGTGCACTTTATTTCTTACTACTTAGGTGTAGGAATGTCTTTGTTTTTTATCTCTTTCGCCTTGGATTAGTGAGAAACGTCTTTTCGATTCATTTGTATGTCTGTTACATTGTGAGTAAATTGACAATTAAAAGCTGACTTTGACTTTTAACTTAGAGACAGACAGACAGAGGGAACATAAGAGACAAAGGGACAGTGGCAGGGAGACATAGAGACAGAGTAGGTAGAGAGGAGAAGGAGACAGAGACAACAAAAAGCTATAATGTATTATTGCATCATCAGTTGTTTTTTTTAAACATAAATAAAAGTAAAAAAACTGATAAATAATCCAAACATAATAATCATTTTTCTAACAAGCTACTAAACATGCTCAGAGAATTCAAGCTTACAGTTATAGTAACGAAAACTTAAAGCCCATAGCAACAGTTGCTTATGGAGCAAGCAATGCCAGGCAGCAGCAGCAACCTGCAGACCCCCATGGGCTTTCATGCCAAAAGCATTCTACCAGACTATTCCTGCTTTTGCACCCACCAGAGGTGAGAAGGATAATAGAGCCAGGAAGGTGTACAAAACCGTAGACCAAAGACTCTGTTTCTGATTTATACAGAGTTGAGCTTGTCACAAACCCTGATCTCCTTCCCTGCAGCCACTACCATGGCACCGTGCTGCTATAATGCACAACCCAGTCCCATGGGGGGGTTTTAGGAAGAGGGCCTCTGTAAATGGCTGTATCTAAAACTATTATGACCCTACTACCATGGTGCAGCACAAAATATGGACCGAACACAATGTTTCCAGAGATCTCAGCCTGCTCTGGCCACCACCTGAATGGTCAAGAAGATCCCCAGAAAACACTCCAACCTCACAATGTTGGGGGGTTGTAAATGTTTAATTATGATGGAAAACTTGGATGAGGTCATGATTGTATTCTGTGAAGTCCGTAGAGAAACAGAATGGCGTATGTGATTGTATGAGTTGAAGAGACAGAGACGCAGTGAGACAGAGTGAGAAGAAAGGACGAGAGAGACAGACTTTTTAAATGATGTTTTATTATCTATTATTATTAAAACATTTCATTACACCCTGCATTTTTGATTGTCTGTAATTTGTTTTTTAGGTTAAAAGAGAGACCCAAAGCAATAACAAGATTACAACTGACTTGAAAAGATACAGAGTAATTTCCTTATTGATTGACTTTTTTTAATGACAATAGGTTAGCCCTAAGGAGGCTTTTGTATTTGACTCTTCTCAGTTCCTTCTCTCTCTTACACCTTTATTATTTCATTTTTCATGATTCATGGAGGCAATTTCCCGGTGCTGCGTTGGGCGTTAAAAAAGGAACCCGGATTCCAACAGAGAGAGGATAAGATGTGGTTATTTACGAAGGGCCACTTCCACTTCCACTGACGCTAAAGAGAAGCTCCTACATCAGCTGAAGGGAAGCAGGCCAGGGATTCAGGCACACATTGTGCATTCAACAGAATCCAAATAAAAGAGGCATTTCGTGTTGGCTAAAAATAAGAGATAGTGTTACCACAAACAAAGTGTGTGCAGCACGTATCCCTCCATCAGAATACCATTATTTGATTAAAACCGCTTCTCCTGCCTTGAAGATGAGACTTAAATTACTGCAACGCTTAAGGAAATGTACTGGTCTGTCTAACTCATACCTGGCCCCACAATATGTCCCGCTCACCACGATACACAGGAACACTCGACAA
>OLKM01006710.1:0-13578 GCA_900291075.1 Melanogrammus aeglefinus
GCGGCTCAGACGGTAGAGTAACCCTGTTTGTGTTTATTTGTCTTTGTGTATTAAGCTCTTAATTACGTGCTAACTCTGTTGTCTTCTCGCCCCGATCAGCGTGCATCATCTCCCGGCCTTGCTCTGCCCTGCCAACACCCTCCACAGGGAAGGGGAAATTATTTTGCACTCTGCTATTAGGCTCCCCCAGAAACAAACATGTTTTGAAGGCTAAATTTGCCAAACATGCTGGGTTTCAATATCCTATTCTCCTTTTTTTTTCCTCCCGACCCGAATTGGATTTCATCAGCGGGGCCATTTTAGTAACACCGGCCTTTGCGGCTGCTTATAAAAAGAGAGCAGAGTGAGGGAGCAGGCCAGTGGGAAGGAGGTTGTCAAGATGGAAGAAATGGCGCTGCGATCGCCCCTCTCTGCCTGTAGGCTGACCCATTAGCCCTGGTGGATGACGGGCAGAGAGGGAGAGGTGCTCAAAGATGCGATCAACTCAGTGCCTTGTAAACACTTTGTGCCACCAGAAAACAAACACGCAGAGAGCTGGCAGCACAGTGAAACACAGTCCGCTCAGGAAAAGCTCCTTAAACAATACTTCAATAATCATAACCAATCATAACAGATCCTGACCAAGACCAATAACACTGTGCCTATTACGAGTGTATATTAGTGTCTGTGAGGCTCCACAATATGCACCAGCTCACTTAGACCGTGTGGAGGATATGCAGTTGCTAATTAGCATACAGTTAAAAAACCATTTGCTTCGGGATTAATTTAGTACTCTGTAGCTGCATCTGGATCTAATAGAAGGATTTCACATTAAAGCACACACATTCTGAGTCTCCATCTTAATCCTACCTATATCTTCTAATCTTTGGGGAAGAAGTACTGAGAAGAAGTGTCCCTGAGTTCTTCCTTCATGGAACTCTTATGAGTGACATGGGTCTAGTAACGTAGGCTGTGTGTGTGTGTACTAAACGACCAAGTCTAAGCAGTGTGTGTGTGTGTGTGTGTGTGTGTGTGTGTGTGTGTGTGTGTGTGTGTGTGTGTGTGTGTGTGTGTGTGTGTGTGTGTGTGTGTGTGTGTGTGTGTGTGTGTGTGTGTGTGTGTGTGTGCGTGCGTGCGAGCAG
This sequence comes from Melanogrammus aeglefinus, assembly GCA_900291075.1. Classification (NCBI taxonomy): domain Eukaryota; kingdom Metazoa; phylum Chordata; class Actinopteri; order Gadiformes; family Gadidae; genus Melanogrammus; species Melanogrammus aeglefinus. The sequence continues at coordinate 1,122 of OLKM01006710.1, forward strand.
GAGACCACCCTGGCGGAGTTGCTGCAGCTGAACCTCCACTGCTTCGAGGAGGAGGTGAGGGGCATCGTGGACAAGGCGTCCAAGGAGATGGGCATGGAGAAGGTGCTGGCGGAGCTCAACGACACGTGGACAGGTGAGGGGCCTCCAAGGGCCATTTTTAGACGTGAATCGGACCAATGGAGAACGCTGATCCCAGATCAGGCATCTCAGTGATCTGACGTTGTTGCCCAAATGGAGTTTCATATTTTTTCCTTTTGAAGGAAGCGGTACTCTGATGTTCATTGTTGATGTTCAATATGTACTACGCATTTCTTTCCAACGACATGTTGGTAAAATCCATAAACCCATGTCCGGTGAGATGCATCACGTCTCTGTATGAAGTCTGCGGCATCAGTTGTGTATGTTTCGGCTGACGTTCCTAGACGGATCAGTGTTTCCCAACCGTCAGGATGGTTGGGAAACTCGTCAGCCTTCTCTGCCATCGCCTCACCTTCATCGCCCGCTCCTCGTGTTCCTCCTCGGTCCTTTTCAACACCCCCCCCCCCCCCCCCTCCCAGGCATGCAGTTCCAGTACGAGTCCCACCGCAGGACCAAGCTGCCTCTGCTACTCCCAGACGAGGTCCTCATAGAGACCCTGGAGGACAACCAGGTCAGCCCTCCCTAGCCGTAGAAGGGCCCCTGGGCCCGAGACACACCGGCCCCTGGGCCCGAGACACAGCGGCCCCTGGGCCCGAGACACACCGGCCCCTGGGCCCGAGACACACCGGCCCCTGGGCCCGAGACACACCGGCCCCTGGGCCCGAGACACACCGGCCCCTGGGCCCGAGACACACCGGCCCCTGGGCCCGAGACACACCGGCCCCTGGGTCCGAGACACACCGGCCCCTGGGTCCGGGACACACCGGCCCCAGGACCATCTACCAGCCCTCGTTCAAAGCGGTCCTTATCAGTGCTCGAACAAGAGAAGAGAGGCTTTTGTTACTTAACACCGTGTTTAATTATTCATTTGATCAACTAAAACACCTCAGAATACACAAGCTGTCATCGCTGTCGTCATTTTGACAGTTTTTTCTTTTTAACAAATGAGTTAAACAGACGAGCAATCTGGATTGTATTTTTTTTCTCTAGATTCTGATTTTCTCTAGGTTGATTAAGCAAATTTTCTGATTAAGCGCCAATCTCTTCAGCGAGTTGAACCCCCGACGGTGCCTCCGTGCCTGGCTCTACCTGAACCTCTTGTGGTGGGACCCCCTGCAGGTGCAGCTCCAGAACCTCATGTCCTCCAAGTACATCGACCACTTCCTGGAGGAGGTGTCGGCCTGGCAGCGCAAGCTGTCCGTGGCCGACTCCGTCATCTCCATCTGGTTCGAGGTGCAGCGCAACTGGACTCACCTGGAGAGCATCTTCATCGGCTCGGAGGACATCCGCTCACAGCTGCCTGAGGTCCCACTGAGACACACACATGGGCTCACACACACACGCACACACACACTCTCTCTCTCTCTCTCGCACGCACATATGCACACAAGCTCACACACGCATGCACCGACAAGCTCAAACACACATGAGCTCACTCACAAATGCTCACTCACATTTACCCACTCACTCACTCACTCACTCACTCACTCACTCACTCACTCACTCACTCACTCACTCACTCACTCACTCACTCACTCACTCACTCACTGACACACTCACTCACTCACTCACTCACTCACTCACTCACTCACTCACTCACTCACTCACTCACTCACTCACTCACTCACTCACTCACTCACTCACTCACTCACTCACTCACTCACTCACTCACTCACTCACTCACTCACTCACTCACTCACTCACTCACTCACTCACTCACTCACTCACTCACTCACTCACTCACTCACTGACACACTCACTCACTCACTCACTCACTCAACTGACACACAACTCACTCACTCACTCACTCACTGACACACTCACTCACTCACTCACTCACTCACTCACTCACTCACTGACACACTCACTCACTCACTCACTCACTCACTCACTCACTCACTCACTCACTCACTCACTGACACACTCACTCACACTTACAACCTCACTCACTGACACACTCACTCACTCACACACTCACTCACTCACACACTCACTCACACTTACAACCTCACTCACTGACACACTCACTCACTCACACACTCACTCACTCACACACTCACTCACTCACACACACACACACAGACACACTTACAGGCTTACACACTTACACCCTCCTACGCACACACAAACATGATAGGTCAATTCATCGATTAGTGGATGGACCAAAAAATGTACGCATAATTCTGTTAATAGATTTGATGTTTAGGTAATTTATCTAGCACACACACAGATAATTAGCTGCTTAATGTTTTAGAAATTCTAATATTTGGTTCATAATGCTTTAACAATTCTGGCTGCTCGTCAAATACTTGAAGCTGATTTACTACATCCCTTTGCACCCTAGTAACTTGTGATTAACTTTGAATACATTACTATTAAGCAGCCCATTAGTTACCACACGCAGACCTGAGCCACAGGGAAATGCACAAACTACAGCCACATGCATGCATACAAACACACATTCATACAAGTGCATGCAATAAGCACACACTAAGCACATGTTTACATACATACATGCAGGTCTGAGGCTGAACTTGTTGCACTCTGTTAATTAAGAACCCATTCCGTACTTCATTACCAAACGGGGATTGCATGTTCCCTAATTGCCCCCATGGGCCTAAGGTTGGACTTGAACCCAGATGTTGGCTATCAAGCCTCTCTGACTCTCCCCGAATCACTCCCTCTCCATCTCCATCTCCCTCCTTCCCTCTCTTCCTCTCCCTCTTCCTCCCTCCCTCCCTCCCTCTCACCCCCTCCGTCTCCCTCCCTTTCTCCCACCCTCCCTCCTTCCCTCTCTTCCTCTCCCCCTTCCTCCCTCCCTCTCACTCTCTCCCTTGCTCTTCCTCCCTCCCTTGCTCCTTCTCTCTCTCCCTTTCTTCCTCCCTCGCTCCCCCCCCCCCCCTTTCTCCCTCTCTCTCTCTCTCTCTCTCTCCCCCGCTTCCCCCTCCCTCCCCTGGCATGGCTTCCAAACGACTCCCCTCCAGGACTCCAAGCGTTTCGACGGGATTGATAGTGATTTCAAAGAGCTGGCGACCGACGGCCATAGAACCCCCAACGTGGTGGAGGCCACCAATAAGGCGGGGCTGTTCAGCACGCTGGAGGACATCCAGACCAGGTGATCCCCAGGGCCCAGCCGTGTGTGTGCGTGTGTGCGTGCATGGTTCTCCTCTGTCAATCTATTAGAGTGGGTGCGATTAGATTGCATGGGCTGCATCCATTTGGAACTGCTTGACACTTATTGGCCGACTTGCATGCATGCGGGCAGGCGGCCATGAACGCACCTACACGTGCGCACACGAAAATGCATACACACGTGTACACTTACACACATGTAAATACGCACATGCATACACAGGCGTGTGTGTTGTGTGTTATCACACAAATACATGCTTCCAGACCTGCAGAGACATAGACGTGCACCTTCGAAAACTATTACTTAAAACACACACACACACACACCTACACACACACTCTCACTCTCTCTCACTCTCACTCTCACTCTGATTGCTGAGAGCATGTGTTGTGGTGCAGGCTGGCTCTGTGTGAGAAGGCTCTGGCTGAGTACCTTGACACAAAGCGCCTGGCCTTCCCCCGCTTCTACTTCATCTCCTCGGCCGACCTGCTGGACATCCTGTCCAACGGAACCAACCCACAGCAGGTCAGAGCGTGGACATACTAACCAACCCACACATAACCTACTAACCAACACACACACACAACCTACTAACCAACCAACACACAAGCTACTAACCAACCAACACACAACCTACTAACCAACACACACACAACCTACTAACCAACCCACACATAACCTACTAACCAACCAACTCACAACCTACTAACCAACCAACACACAACCTAATAACCAACCCTCAGCAGGTCAGAGCGTAGACATACTAACCAACACACACACAAGCTAATAACCAACCCACACATAACCTACTAACCAACCCACACATAACCTACTAACCAACCCACACATAACCTACTAACCAACCCACACATAACCTACTAACCAACCCACACATAACCTACTAACCAACCCACACATAACCTACTAACCAACCCACACATAACCTACTAACCAACCCACACATAACCTACTAACCAACCCACACATAACCTACTAACCAACCCACACATAACCTACTAACCAACACACACATAACCTACTAACCAACACACACATAACCTACTAACCAACCCACACAACCCACAGAACAGATCAGTCTTACTAAAACAATACCAATCCACTGGCTGACTACTGGCTGTGGACTATGATTAATCTTACTATTGGATCTTTTAGTCTGTATCTTATTCATCTATCCCATAATGTCTTATTGTACATTATGTATTTATGCATCAGTCTGTCATTCTGATAAGGTTCTCCTTGTGTTTATTTATTTTACTTTAGGTCACTATCTGCTCTTATTAGATTAAATTTAGCTTCTGTTTAAATAAATGTTGTTGAGGATAACCGAGAACTGAGCCACTGTTGGCCACCACTGCATCGGAATGCAGTGGTGTTTGTCCCTGCTATTTCCCACATTGTCCACAGGGGGGCACTGTTGTACATGCGTTGGCTGCAGTGCCGCCAGTGCGTAGGACCTTGGTCGATACAAGTCATCTCTTATTCCACATTAAATAAAGGACTCTTGTGTTTTAACTAAAGCACTGTGAGCACAATGAGGCAAACATGGCCATAGAGCCCACCGTGCCTCCCACCTGTCGGGGAAAATCAATGATAAAATGTTAATATATGTAATGACTTCCGGCTGCATTGTGTGTGTGTTTGTGTGCCTGTGTGTGTGTGTGTGTGTGTGTGTGTACGTGCGTGCTCGTGCTCGTGCTCAGGTCCAGAAGCATCTGTCCAAGCTGTTTGACAACATGGCCAAGATGTGCTTTGAGGAGGACAGCGAGGGGAACTCCACCAACACGGGGCTGGGCATGTACAGCCATGAGGACGAATACGTGCCCTTCAACAAGAGCTGCGACTGCAACGGAGCGGTAGGGCCCTGCTGATGGGGTGAACACTGCTGACCAGAGACATAAGGCAACCAGGTCCCTTTTTCCACCCCCGTCTTTGTGCCAGAAACGTGCCCCGATAATGGCCGCGCGACACAAAGGGAAGTGGCGGGAAAACGGGTCCCTGTGCCGCCTCATTGGTCCAATAAAGATTAAGATCACTCGTCGATATTGCTCGGTGAGATAATTCACAGCGACGTGGGGCCGAATGTGGCCACCGTTTTAAACGGAAACGGAGGAATAATTTAAAGCGACGAATGAAATTGAGTCGGCGGCGGGCCCCCGCGGGCTGATGAGTATCCCGTCGCACACATTTCCCCATTACCGCGCCGCCGCCGTGCGCGCCACTTCCTCAGTCCTGCTTCAGCTCTATATGCTTATTAATGACCTCATTAGCTCCCATTGATAACACACATGCAGCGTGGAGGGGGGCCGTGTGAGGGGGGAGGGGGAAAAATGTGGGAGAGGGAAGCAGGGAGGAAAAGGGGGTGAGAGAGGGAGGGGGGGGGGACGGGTCAGGGGACTTACGGACACTGTTTCACCCCCTCTCCTTGTTCTTCTTCCGTCTCCCGGTGTGTGTGTGGGTGTGTGTGTGTGTGTGTGTGTGTGTGTGTGTGTGTGTGTGTGTGTGTGTGTGTGCGACGGTGCAGGTGGAGGCCTGGCTGAACCGCGTGCTGAGAGAGCATGCGCTCCACCGTTGCGCCACGAAGATGACGGAAAGCGGTGGCGGCCTACCGAGGACAAACCCCGGGAGCAGTGGCTGTTTGACTACCCGGCGCCAGGTACCACACACACACACACAGCGCAGGCACACACACACACACACACACACACACACACACACACACACACACACACACACACACACACACACACACACACACACACACACACACACACACACACACACACACACACCCTCTCTCTGTGCCACATTCAGTATTAACGCGCATATATTCGTTAAGAAGGTGATTCCATTTGTTCTGACGGAAGTGCACAACGTCACGACTTTACATTCGGCGCCAAAACTTTCCCGGCCTTATCTTTTGCAGATTTCAGTCTGCCGAACTATCAGCTCATCTGTATTCTTAAAGGGGTGATATGCCACCAGCTGTGAGTGTGATTAGCCATTACACGCCGTTGGAGAATCTGCCCTTTCTTTTGTTTTAGTGATCACAAGGGGTCGTGTCCACCTAGATGTATGACGCATAGATGAGCAACATTTGCAAAGGTCCAGTGGGTAGGCTGGTAGACTGATCTATCCAGCGTACATCTAGGTTGGACACAGGAAAAGGCCGATTTTCAAACGGCTTGTAAGGGCTAATGACACTCACACCTGGTGGCATAATATCACCCCTTTTATGTTTCCGCTATGACACTTCCACCGACATCATAACACATTGGCTGAAGCGATTGTGGCGTAGGTGAAGTGGTTGTGGTGTAGGTGAAGATTAGTGTGCCTGTAAAAATGTCACTCTAACAGCGCCACATGAAATTACTCACGCCATTTTGTGTGGCACTGGTGTGAATTGACTTGAAACTGTTTAAATACTCGTTCTGGTTTGTCAGGCTTTTCAAATTAGAGCCAGGTGATGTTTTTATGTTTTGGCACCATTTGGCAGCGATTTGTGAAAAACTGCACCTGTGATCACTCTGCGCTCAGGCTCGGGGCACGTCTGCTACTTGTGAACTGTGTGTGTGTGTGTGTGTGTGTGTGTGTGTGTGTGTGTGTGTTGTGTGTGTGTGTGTGTGTGTGTGTGTGTGTGTGTGTGTGTGTGTGTGTGTGTGTGTGTGTGTGTGTGTGTGTGTGTGTGTGTGTGTGTGTGTGTGTGTGTGTGTGTGTGTGTGTGTAAGCTTTTGTGTCTGCGTGTGTGTGTTTGTGTGCATGCTTTTATGTGGGTGAGTGTGTGTGTGTGTGTGTCTGCAAGCGTTTCTGTGCTTGTGTGTGTGCAAGCGTGTGTGTGTGTGTGTGTGTGTGCTTGGTTTTGTGTGGGTGTGTGTGAGCGTGTGCTCATGTGCTCTACATAAATCAGAAGCAGGGTGTAAAACGTTCCTCAGCTTTGCGGTAAAGCCCCTACTCTTAAGACCACAGTAGCAACTCCTCCTCTGACGTCATCCCATCCCCAAACTATAATGTCTCCCTGTAACCCTGACCGCCCACCCCCAACTGCCCCGGTGCTGCCCCCACCCCCACCCAGGTGGCCCTGACCTGCACGCAGATCTGGTGGACGTCGGACGTTGGCATTGCGTTTCTACGGCTTGAGGAGGGGTACGAGAACGCCATGAAGGAGTACTACAAGAAGCAGGTGACCCAGCTCAACACCCTCATCTCCATGCTGATTGGCCAGCTGTCCCCCGGGGACCGGCAGAAGGTCATGACCATCTGCACCATCGACGTGCACGCCCGCGACGTGGTGGCCAAGATGGTGGCTCAGAAGGTGAGTGGGGAGGTGAGGGGATATGGTAATGTCTGAATGTTCTGCGTTGTGAACAGAGCACTCTCAAAATAGCATCTTGTCAGGGCCAATTCCTGAAGAGATATTCCGTCTAGGCACAGATAAAGATTTCTAAATGCAAAAAGGCCACAATATTTATGGACAATTAACCTAGTTTTAAAGATCCATCATGGCATGCTACTTTATGGATGCCTTTTAATTAGATGGCCCCTAACATTATTTGAAAGACGTTCCCGAAATTCGGCCGTGGTTGCAGAATTACAGCCACTCCGAGCCAGTCGCACATTGAGCTTTCCCCAAACGCTCCGTTTGGGAGTCAGTAGCTTTAATGCACAATGAGGAGGAGCGCAGGAGGGGTCGGAGAGAGGAGGGTGGGGGGTGGCCCTGAGCAGCATGCGGCCACGGTACCATGCGCTCTGTTTACAGTGGATGTATCGCAATGGCGAGGCGCACACAGCCTTTGGCCGCACTCCGGCGGGAGTCCTGGAGCTCTGTATCTCAATAATATCATATTATACAGATATCTAATAATAATATAATACATATTATCACGGCCCAAAAGTTGTGTGGTGCCTCCAGACGATATCAATGATATCTCAAAGGACTGCGTCGGGTTCTCCGATGTCTCTGGTTCTCTCCACGTCCACATCAATCTGAAGTAGACTGAACCGCAACATGGAGGAGAAAGGGATTGTTGCCGCGATTTTCTTCTGCCGGAAGCCTCGCCGGTCGAGGGACCACCACCTCGGCAGCGGGCCAGCGTTTAGGCACCACTGCCTCCTGCGGCGGGCAGCGCAGAGGCCAGGGGTCCTCACGGCACGGGTCAGCGGAAGCGGAAGCGTGGGCTCAAAGCAGAAGCAATCGCTGCCAGCAATCCCTTTCTCCTCCATGTCGTGGTTCATGTACTTCAGGGAGTCAAAGCCAAAGTTCCTTTCCCCCAATTCCTTCTCAACCAATGGCTGAGAGATTAACCCCCACTACGAGGGATAGATCAGTCTACCAGCGCTCTACCCAAGTGGACCGTAAGCAAACGTTGCTCATCTATCCGTCACTCATCCAGGTTGACACGCGCCCACCTGTGATGTCACAAGAGGGCAGATCTCCAAAACGGCTTTTGTAGCGGTTAAATCAACACCCGCACCTGTGGCAGCCATGGGACCCTTAAACGTTAGAAAAAACCTCAGAAAGTGACATTTTTATGCCATGGATCTTAATGCATGCATACATTAGACCTCCTCTCTAGCAGAGTGAGTCCAGAGTACAGTTAGTAGTTAGGTGACTAAAAGGAAAAAACATGGATTGTTCCAATACAATCTCAAACCCAAATCTTTAAAAAATTCGGCATTTTAACAAAACTTAAAAAAAAGCGTTTTGTCTTTCAGAATTAATTCGTCACACCAAATTTTTTACCATAGTACAGAAATTCTGTCCCCATCAACAGGGAGAGCATGGGGCGCGTAGCGAGTGTGAGGGGGGGGGCACGGGGCCTATTTATGGCCAGGCGTGGGGCTTGTCGGCACGCCAGCATATTTAAATTTCCCACACGTGCATGGCGATCAAAGAGCGCGGGCTCATTTTTAGAAAGCCATTTCCCAGAGAAGCAGCAGGAAGAAGCTCTCACGACATTCAAGCGGGTTATTAACATAATTACAGGCTGAGAGAGGTCGTAGATTACGCCCCGCCTATCTCTGTAGCGCTGCCCCTGCTATCTTGGCTCGAGCGTTATTTGCCACTCTTCTCTCATCTCCCTTCCCTTTTACCTCCTGCTCCCCCTTCCCATTCCCTCTATCTCCCCTGTTTACCTCCTCCCCCCTACTCCCCAACTCGCTCCCCGATTCTCGCTATCTGCCACCCACTTTGTCTCCCCCCTCTCTTCGCCTCAAACACTCCCCCTCTTTCTCCCTCCTCCTCCTCTACCCCCACCTATCATCATCCTCGGTAATTCTAACTGCACTTTTTCCCTCTCCATCTTTCACCCACACCCCTTTTGTTATTCCTTCTCCAATGGCTCTTCTCTGTGTCTCTCTGTTCTCGGTTCACTCACTCACTCACTCACTCACTCACTCACTCACTCACTCACTTCACTCACTTACTCACTCACTCACTCACTCACTCACTCACACTCACTCACTCACTCTCCCTCTCTCTCTCGTTCTCTTCTCCTTCTCCCTCTCGTTTCTCTCCCCCTCTCACTCCCCCCCACCTGGGCTATCAGATTGACAATTCCCAGGCCTTCCTGTGGCTGTCCAGCTCAGACACGCAGCTGGGAGAGAAAAGATGCCTCACTGCTATGCCACACATTGTGTGACGCCCAGTTCCAGTACTCCTACGAATACCTGGGCAACACCCCCGTCTGGTCATCACCCCTCTGACTGACCGGTAACGGAGAGCCACGTCAACTTACTTGTCATTAGTTATGATGGAAACACTTGACACAGGGAATAAGGTAAATTAATTTCACCATTAATTAACATTAGAACAGCAAGTAATAACATTAACATCAACTAATGGTCTAGTGTTATTTTACTACTGGCATTCATGAAAAACTAAGGTTATAGCGTTCATGTTAACTATGATATTTAATGTATACATTATTTATTCAGGTTAAGGTTGACCCTTACCAGAACCGCCTTACCCTCACACTCAACAATTGCCCTTATCCTAACCCCCTATGCTAAATGTTATTACAATGCTTATTACTGTCGCAACTAATGTTATTAATGGTTCATTAATTTACCCTAACTGTAAAAAACGTTAATATGGGCCAGGCCTTAAGAGGAAGCAGTATGGTATTTTCCACTGCCAATATTTTCTTTCAATATTGATCTACTTATGTGTGCATATACAAATCAGACAACCAAGGCAGTTCTTTTATTTCCAATATTTGGATGATGTGTATGTTTGTATGTTTCCGTCCTTCGCTCCTCTCTGGTTTCCTTTGTTATCGTCCTGTCGGCTGCTTCCTGTTTTCGGGCGGAACCCGGCGTGTAAGAATCAAGGGGTGGTTGAAGGAGGACGGTGTTCAGACGCGTCACGTAGCGGGGCTCCTGCGCACGCTCGTGTCCTCGCATCAGGCCCCCGGCCTGGGCGCTGGCGGCCTCGGCCGGCCCCGGGGAAGGGGAATGAATAGCGTGGACTTCATCGTGTCTGCTTCGACCGTTATACACCGACAGCGACTCACGTGTCACCCCCATGGCAACCGGCCCTGACGCTCTGAAACGTCCAAGAGCGGAAGTCTACGGTGCATGTGTGCAGCGCTAAGCCGTTAAGATTTTGAGACCCTTTTAAATGTGACGCCTAAGACGGGGAGGGGGTGGCGGCTTTTTATGAACGTCAACGCATCGTGTAAATGAGCGGTCCATAAATTTCGCATCGCCAAGCATGAAGCGTGGCTTTGCAGGAAGACGTTATCTGTTGGCTCACACAGACAGACTGTGGCTACGTTACCGAGGCGTGCTGGCCTGCGCGCAGATGATCATCCCTTACGCTAATGAATCCGGCGGCTAATCCTATGGCAACAGCGCAGCCAGCGCCACAGAATGTCTAACTGAGCACGACTCACACCTTACCCCTCCACGTGGGCTAACGCGCAGCGCCTCCAAGCAAAAAAATATCGCTAAAATTTTACCACGGACGGCCCTCTGGCAAGACAGACAGAGGGCCGGAACCGGATGAGACGGACACACACTGATGTTTTACAAGACCACAAGAATAGACGGACGGACAGATGTTAAGTAATGTGCCGGACGGTAAAAGTATTCAGGAGTGGACACAAGTCGACCGATAACACCGACACATTAAAGACGCGCTGAGTAGTAAGACAGATGTTGCAGACAGGACATCGGATGAATTGTGTAGCGCCACGGCGATCGGGAACGGGGAAGGAGATATGGACAGAGCATCAGTTATTTTGGAACAAGTCGAGACAGGCAGACCTGCAGGGTGGGGAAGGAAGAGACACAGAGGACAGACAGGCAGGCGATAATAAAATGTGTTTGCTTTTAATAATGACAAGACTCCCTGCTCCTGTTGAAGGGGACCGGACTTCTCGCTGCTTCTTCCTTGTAGGGCGGGCTTCAATATTCAGAGGGAGACACCCATTGCCAACGCACCACCATGATGTTGGTAGAAAAAATGAAATAAAACCATACACAACTTTTGAAAAAACCAAATGTGCATCTTTCAAGGGAAGCCACCATGAAAACCTCGTTGGCCAAAAGTAAGCGACGCCCACGCACGCACACATGCAGTTCATTTTGTTTTTCGGCGGGTTTCCGACAATCGTTACGTTTTGGGAAACCACACACAAACTAAGCACAACACTCTGGAAACACGCACCCCAGATGCTATACCACACAAGACACACAGCGTGAACACACAACACAACGTTGAAAAACACACACACAACAACACACCACCACACACCACACGGTTGAACCACACACGTGAGCACCACACACTCACACACGGGTTGAAGCCACACACATGAGGAACACACAAAACACACACACACACACGAGCACCAACACGCAGCCTCATTACATTCGTCTGGTAGCCATCCTGCTTCGTTTTCCAATCATGGCTCTATTGGCGTTCCGAGGGGGCTTGCCACAGTGCGACACATTCTCCGCCCCGCATCCGGTGATCAATGGGAAGGGCCTGAATTGTTTCTCTCGAGGTCCTCATCAGCCAAGGTTTCTCACAGAGACATCGACGCCAGAGGATGTATGTTTTTTTGGTTCTGTTTGGGGTGGAGGATCAAGGTGTTTGGAGATGTAGGAAGGTGGGGGGTGAGAGAGAGGGGTGGCGGGGACTTCTATCGATCAGGGGTTTTTCTC
>OLKM01006711.1:0-13578 GCA_900291075.1 Melanogrammus aeglefinus
ACACAAAAGGAGAAACTGTCTGCATTGTACAAGACAACTGCAACAGACTATGCTATTGTGAAAGTGCAGGGGTCATTAGTTTATCTCGCAGACCTTCAAAGTGTTTGCCCTCAAGCTCTATTAGACGATGACCTCCACGTCTCTTGTCCTTGGCTTACAGATGATGTAAGTAGCCTCTTATGTATGTTATGATGAGTACAGTGACACCATAAACTTCCATATTGATAGCTTCGCTTATTCCTTCACAGCTAGTCAATGTGAGACTACTCCAAATGACCAGACCTGTGCAGAATGTATGTGCCTTTTTTTTTTTTTTTTATTCTTTGTAAAGACATTTGCATGCCAAAACGATGCACTAGCTTGTTTTTTAATTATTCTTTTTTTTAAACAGGTGTTTGCTTTGCAAACGTACCACTTTACTGCTTGGTGGAGAAACTGGTTGAATGGGGAATCTATCAGCTCCCGGCATCTATCATGCATCCAGGTGAGCTTGTGGGGTTTCAATGCCTGTTCTTTTTTGCTTTATTAAAAGAAATGCATTAAATGAATATACAACAAGATTTTATATTGATTACTTTTTAGTTTATTGCTTTATTTGACAGGGACAGTGCATATTTATAACATTTCCGAAAGTATGCCTGAGTTGCTGTATCTGTTAAGTTAATTGAATGTTACCTTTTTTTATTAAAGGATGTAAAGCACGACTCAGCTGTTCTGTTTCCCCGAGTTGTTGGCCATCTGACTCCAGAAACAGGAAATCACTTCATTCTGTGGGTAAGCACTTCACTCAAATGAAAAGCAGTTTATTTTCTTAAAATACCAGAATGCCTATTCAAAGTCTCAAGTGAATGCCATGATACTAATAATAAGTGAATGCCATGATACTAATAATGGCCACTATATTCACAGGTATTGGATGGCTCAAAAAAAGAGATTCGAATATATGATTCCCTGGAGGTGAACAAGGACATTTCTACTCGGGATATGGACATTCTATGGTATCCAATGTTTTTGTTTTAAAAAGCATGACATGTTACGGAAAATTATGCAGAATATGTTTACAAAGTACAACACTTTTCTTTTGTGTTTAGCCGAGCTTTTGAAATCGTATGGATGCTGAAAGAATGGTCCGTGTCATATCCGGACCAGTGGAGACAGAAGGATGGTGTCAACTGTGGTGTGTTCATCCTCACAGTGAGTATTGTTTTGTTGAGTGAATTTTGACTGACTATTTCTCGTGTTTAAAGTGATTACTAATAGATTATGTAAATGTTATTAGATGAGATATGCGTGTTAAAAACATTGACAGTTTTGTATCACTCACTTTAGGCAGCAGAGCTTGATATTGGAGGAATAAAAATGACAAATGAACCCTTGAACCAAAATCCAACTGAGCCATCTCAGGATATACCATGCAGCCTGTTTAATTGCAGATGCTGTTCCCGAGGTAATGTAAACGATGCAATTCAATACCTGATATATTCGCTCGATGTGACAATATTGCCAAATTATGGAAGAGATGATCATTAGTCCACATAACCAATATTTTATTTTGTATGGACACACAAGATAAAGTGTTTTGAAATCAAAAGGTAAATCTTTAACACACTCTTTGTTTTTGTTTTTCCAAGGGGAAGAAAGTGCGTGACTTGTGCATGGCAGAAGCCATTCATGCCTGCATGAATTATGTTATTATGACGGCAGTGGAAGAGGAAAAACAAGGTGAAGTAGACGCACAGAATTTATTGGCAGTATTGTACCAGACAGATTTTCTAATCTTAGGTTTTCTGCAGCCTTCATGGATGTTGGATTTTTCAAATAAATGACTTCAGAAATAGTAATATAATATTTGTGCCTTTTAAAATTGTAGGCGGTTGTACCCACATGTACAAAAGGAGGATTGGGTGAAATGTGAGACCTGAAACGGCTGGTTGCACAAGGACTGTGCCGATCATCAGCCTCAGGGAGACATTTTCACTTGCGGATGTGACCTGCCTCACCCATGCTCCTTCAGCAGGTTTGACCAACTGAGTCACTACCCTTCCTTATTTTGGCATATTAAAATTAAGAGAATTGGATAATGCATATATAAATGTGTTTTTTTGGTTTTTTTCCACAAAGATGAGATGTTGTACTATACATTGTGTTTTTTTATTTACTTGCAGTACTTTGACACACCTCAAGAGCAAAGGAGTTGAAGGCCTTATTTCAAAAGACAGAATAGTGGTTTGTATTATTTATTTTCTTTTTCATATCAATAATGAACCAAACTGTGTTCTCAACTGATTGTCTTTCTGATAGGCCCTGAAAGAAATGTTGGAATGTGGGGAGAGAAAATCCAACAGGATGTTCATTTGGAAGAACCCGGGGCGAAACCCTGCACTAAAAGAGATTCTCAATCAGAGACCATCCGTCTTCAGTGGCAAAAATGTAACTTGTTTATGTAACTAAATAATATAATTACTTATTTTAGTGGTCGAAGAGCAATGACTAGTTTTCTGTACAATATCCAACAGTTTGAAGACCTCATCGAGTTAGTGAAGTCAGAAATATTGTTGGACTACACCGACTTAAGAAACCTCAACTTCATTATGGACGGCATGATGCCAGAGGTATGCATTTTAATTAAATACCGCATGTTTAAGGACTCTTGATATCCCACTTTACTGAACTGACTGACTTTTGGCACTTTTCACCAATAACTTTTTACTTTTTTTTAACACAGGCCACAATTGACATCCTGATGAGGTTGGAGGGCTTCTCCAGGTTCAAGGCAGAACAATTTCTTGGAATAACAATTGACCAATAAAGTATTAATAAATAAATGGTGGTTGTTGTTTATTAACCGATTTTGATTTATTGCTGACTCAAATTTCAAAGTAGGCTGTAGTATATTTTAATTAGGTCATCCATGGTCGTGCTTATTTCCCACGGGGGAAGAAGAGGCATGATGTAAGATAAAATGGCAGGCATACTTATAATAAGAAGCGGTCGCTGACTGGTCTTTTCAGTAGCATAGACCATGGTCAGTGTACAGATCATTAAATAAACTAAATTAGGCCTACATGACTGGACCCCAGGGGGCGCTGTTTCAGATATGACTAGCTTCACTTGATTGTATTCATATTTATTGATTTGGCAGGTACAGTGCATGTATATAAACATTTCTGTACATATGCCAGGTTGAGCCATGCCAACTAGTTTTTCATCTGCACAGGACAACTTGGGTCATTGTGGCGACATAGATAATAAAGTTATGTTGTCCTAACCACACAGACGGTATACACACTGGAAATACGACCAATATAACACAAATAACCTAAACATGCGCATATGCCGTCAATTTAACAATGATCCGCTTCAACATTAAAACTCCCAGAATCCTTTGCTCTCACATCAGCGTATTTTCAAAAGGAACTGCTCCCCCCAGTCGCTACAATCTGATTATACTTGGATAACATCAGCAGCATTCCCTTATTGCTGAATCAAATGTCAAAGTATATTAATATTGGGTCATCCATGGTAGGCATACTACATGTCTGAATGCAGTTGATTCGAGATACGCGAGTAGCGTGTGTGTGTGTGTGTGTGTGTGCGCGCCCAAGCGACAGGGTGCAGCACAAGCTAATGTAGGTGAGCAATAACCGAAAATAAAGTAACCAGCTTCTCAAGAATCAGTGGGCTCATCATTTCGTCCAACTACCGGTAAAAGTAAAGGGTGTTACCCCCGAAAGAGCATCGGCCTTGGTGCAGGAAAGGTGTAACGTGTTCCTCGACTAAAAGTAAAATATCTGACTTTTTATTTAGTTATTTAAACTTCTTCCTCAGTTATGCTATAAACAAATCAGAGAGTGCTACAATAATGAAATACATGCAGAGTCAATGGATCTCTATGTTTAAAAGCATTGCTATTACAGCCATGTACAGAGATGAAGAGTAAAGTGAGACAAGTGAGCAGTCGTTGGCTGTGTCTCAATTCAGGGGTTGCATCCTTCGAAGGGTGCATTCGAAGGGCGATTACGTCACTGCGACGCGTCAAGGCCTGTCCCATTTCGAAGGCTCCTTCAAATGCGGCCGCGAAATGCAGCCTTCTTTTCCCGGATTTTAAGGATACATCGGATGTATCTCCTTCGCGGCCTTACTACATATCCAACATTCATTGCGGTATCCCAACATTCAATTGCGCGTTGGATGTTATGAGCGACCGACGAAGAGTTATCTGAAGCGGCAGAGGGAGCATACTGGCTCGATTTATAAAGTTGAGGGGGGAGAATGAGGCCCTTTTCACAGGGGCCAAATACTCGGCCAAGTGTGGCATGGGGGTAAGGAAACAATAGTTTTGTTTATTTATAACATAAGTTAGGATAAGTAGAGGATGAGTGCTAATTTAACTGTAATCTTTACAAGATGGTCAAATGTAGATATTACAAATGGGCTATTGTTAACAATGGGCTATTAACATGATTGATAAATGTTTATCTTTTCTCTTGTTTTTCTCTCTGTGATTAATCATCTCTCCTGTGATTAGGACAATTCTGGAGAAAATGGGCCTGCAGGGGAAGAGGTGACTCCCCTGCAGGCAAAGAAAAAATGGGACAACCTGAAGAAGAAGTACAAAGTATGTACATCTAAATTTTAAATGTACATAATTTGTTTTAACCATACAAGTTAATAAACAACACATTTGCTGTTTTGCTGCTGTGTTCTTGTTAACTGCCAATGATTGATTTCCTCTGTCATAGGATTGCCAGTGTCCAAGGTCCAAGGTCCCTGCTCAGCCTAAAATCTGTCTTTGTCTCCTGGCCATTGAAAAAACGGTCCAGGACAGAAGCTGGTAATATTAATCCTGCAGTACAGGGGTCTGGGCTGGTTTAGGGAAAGAAATAGAAGGAAAAACTGTTGAACAATAGCTGGATATTAAGTGTGGAGGGCTTAGATAGATAAGGCTTAAATATATCTGTCGTTATCTATCTATCCAACAGTTATATATCTATTTAAGGTTACTAAAACCTGTTTTAGCTGATTAATGACAAAAACATTTTTTTTTTATACAAAAGTAAGGTTTGAACTGTTTTAAATATATAATTTATCAGATGTCAAAATGTCAAAAGTTCAATGACATTAACCGCCATATAAGAACGGGTGTGAACTAACTAACTGACATTAATGTTAACATTACTATTATTATTGATAATAATAACAATAATGAACATTACTACTGGTTAAAAGTAAAGTTACAACAGCTTTACCAGTCTTTGGTCTTCTCCTTCTCGGAGACCGGAGAAAAATCACCCGCCGGCTCCGGCGGTGAACTCTTTCCACCTCCTCCAATAAAAGATAAAAAATAAAACATCAAAATCAAAATTTCTGGTTCCAATACTTGTGTTCTGTGTTCTGTGTTTTTGTGTTCTGTTGAAAAGAGGCGGCAGGGAGAAAGCTAATGGAGTTTGTTATTGAACTGTTAACCGCGCAAATTCGGGGTTCAGGAGCGGCAATAAGAGAGCGGCACGTCATCACACGCAAGGTAAAGGGCGTTAACGGCTTTTTTACGCAATCCGGAAATGCTCCGTAGGCTAGACCGTCCCATTCCACAACGGCTCGTTTGGCTTCGATGCAGCTTCGCGGGTCTTCGAAGGCCACACCTTCGAAGGAGGCGTCCTTCGAAGGATGCAACCCCTGAATTGAGACACAGCCACTGTCTGGTCCGTGCCACTAGTTTAGCGCCCCTAGTGGCAAGGACCACTGGTCCTTAGTGGTCAGCGGCCAGCGGCCACGGCCACGGCCAGCGGCTGGCCTGTCGTCGCAGCCATCCAGCCGATACCAGCCAGGCGTCGCTGCCCGTCATTACTTCGTATAATTAACATACCATCGTACTAAATCATACAAAAATGTTAAAATGAAAGAGGCCGATTACGTCAATAAGTTTGACTAAAAGAGCAAAAACACGACCGACCGTGGGGAGAATCGAACAACTACCTCCTTGATTACTAACCTAGCGTCACTACCGCTTGTACCACTGTGGCATTGGCATCCCATTTTTGCACTTATATTAAAGTCTATCACTCTATAATGAAGAACTTTGTACATAACATACCTTATTAGGCTTAATGACATTTAACAAAACAAATAGGCTATATATAATATCTAAAATACATTATTTGAATACGCCCCAAATTACAACTAATATATTTTATTGATACTGATAGACCAACGATTTCGTCATTTAAACCGTAGGCCTACTTCAATATAAAAATATAAAAATAATATTTGCAACAAAGAGCTGTAGGAAGCTTTCGCCAGAGAGCATGGCTTTCTGGTACTTCAACTGTCGCAAAAAATACGTTAATAACATGCAAATTAGCTGATTAAAGACCGCCCATAGACTTTGAGCGACCGAGCCAGCCAGCGACCACAGCGACCGAAAGCAGCCAGACGAGCGACCAACACAGCGACCAATGCGACCTACGACGCGACCAATGCGACCTACGTCGCGATGCACGTCGTTGGCCACTCAGAGAGCTCGGCCTTCCTCGTGAGCAGTCACTGTGTGGTCCGTGCCACTAGTTTAGCGCCCCTAGTGGCAAGGACCACTGGTCCTTAGTGGTCATGACCAGTTGTACGTGGTCGCTGAGTGGTCCGTGCCACTAGCTGAGTGGTCCGTACCAGTACCTCCAGCACCCCCTGGTGGTGGCACACGGTGGTCTGCGGCAGAGACCATGGTCAGTGTACAGACCACTGAATTGGCTACAACCCCTGCTGCAAGCAGTGGCATCTTCCCCTTCTTTCCCCTAAGGCTGTAGCTGCTCCATACGAAGCTCGAGGCCACAGTCCGCAACACCCTCCTCACACACTCCCCAGGATTGGACCCCCCAACTAGGCTCAGATGGGAAATCTAAAGAAATCAAACAACCATGGTTAAGGCAAGTATTTGGATTGTATTTTTCATGTGGTGGTGCTGGTGTTTTCTTTTGAGGTGGAGTAACCAAATTAATAGGTATTTGAAGATGGACTGCTCATCTCTAACTACTTAGCTAACAACAGGGAACTAAAGATGAAAAAAGCTTAATGGGCCATGTGGCACTCTTGGTGGCATGTGTACATTATAGCCTAAAGCCGCTTCACAATTATTCGTACACTTACCATTTTTTTGGTGTAATCTCTATTTTTAAGGTGCTCCTCAAGTTCCTGCAGTTCGGCCTGAGTTTGCGCCTGCAGTAACTCGACCCTAGCTTCCACAGGGTCCCCACGTCGATTTGCCCGTAGAAGAATCAGAGCCTCTCTTTGGTTCTGCTCCACAGTATCTAGCTTTCGGAGCAGAACCTCCAATGTCGCTGTAAAAAAAATATGAGAGAAGATGAGTGTACTTAGTAGAAGTTGGTGTCATTTGCATACAGTGCAATACATGTATTACCGTTGATATTCTTTGCCCAGATTGGCATAGTTTCTCCTCGGTCACCTAAGTAATGTGTAAAAAGCATAATGTGTAGGGTTAGTATAGACAGATAATTGTTATAACCTGTTGATAAGAGTTACTAGTTTGCTTTTAACCACCCTCTCCACCCGCCACATTACCGTCACTAGTAGAGATGGGCAATGGCATTTGAAATGAAGACAGGTTCCAATCATCTGCAGAAAGTACAAAACAATAATTCAATGTCATCTTTTTGGTTTCAAACTCTTTGTTGTCTTGGCTCATAGAATTACTGTTATGTCATCATCATGCGCCATCATTACCATACATAACTTTACCATCATTTTTTGTAAAAACTTGTCTTGCCGGTGAAGAAGGAAGGGAGTAATCTACAGAAAGAACAAGATAAGAATTTAGGTTATGTGTTTTTGTTTCGAACCATAGTGTCTTCTTGACTTCTACACAATTATTGGTATTTGTTTTTAACCATCATTCCCTTGCAAAACTTTACCGTCATCGGTGAAAGAGTGTGAAGATAGTGGTTGTGGGCTAGGCCGTGGAATGGGGGATTCTGTCTGGGGTGGAGGAGGAAGAGAAGTCCTGAAATTTGGACCTTGTTCTGCCTTTTGTTTCTTTCTGTGTTTTTCTTTCTGTGTTTTCTTTTCACCTGAACAGAATCATATGAGCCAAATGTAAATAACAGTGTCACATGTTTACACATTGTTTGAGGATTGCTGATTGCACTTTTAACATTAAGTTAATACAGTACACAAGGATGTGCAGATATACCGTTGTGAATAAACTTCTGGGGTTTGACAATGATGCGCCTCCCTTTGTCCTCCGTTTCTGTCTCCACAGAGGACTTTGTCTCCGCCCTCTTGTTCCTCCGGCGGCCTGATCCAATCATCTAAATAGTCAGGTGGCCAAAACAATTTGTGGAATTTTTAGCTCGAAATTCCACTCTTTAAATGTGTTGCATATCACCACTTGTTATTTGTTGTCCATTTAACACACCTGTTGAAGAAAAGATTTGTATTGGCCTTTTTAGCCAGGTTGTAGGATCAGGCAATCCTTTGCCTCTTCGCCCTCTGTGTTGCCTTGTGGGGTGGCCAGTAGCTGCAATGTCTTCTGAAATGGTAAACAAAATATAGTTTGGCCAAACTTGCATAGAATTTTTCACGATTGACATAAGGTTTTTAGCAATTACTTACATCTCCCTCTTTGGTAATCCATTACTGGCCACTATACCAACTGTCTTTTCCCCCAAAAACTCCACTTATTACTAACATTCTGTAATCAAGACAGAGAAGTTAATTTGATACAGTGCAGAATAATTGTCTGTATAAGAATTGCAATGATAATACACTGATGAGAGCAAAAATAGACAACATACTGCAATGTCATGAAGGATGGCCATGAAGATGATTTTTTCCCCAACAGGAATCTTAATTGGCCTTTTTTTTCAGGTTGTCTTTTTGGATGCATCTCAAAACAGTGTCATTGTTCCTTGTATTTCAGCACTCCGATAATGTGGAGTCGCAAGGGACACTGAAAAGTGGTTCTGGGTCCAGGTATAAACGGCACAAGCTGGCTTCCATCCCTCTCCTCTATGACCTCACAGCATTCGCCGCGATCAAAATAAAAGAAGAATTGGACCTCTGACTACACATGCTCCATTGGCTGTCCAGCACATTACCTCAAGCCTTTTTCACCACTTGTGACAGGGGGCCATCTCTTCCACTCCTTACAATCCCTCTTTATTTTCTTGAGGCATTCTCAAATTTAAAAGCGCTACAATTGTCCAATCCTCGAAAGGTCACGGCATCCTCCACAATGTGCAACATTGAGTGCACGTTGTAGACCAGAAACCATAAAGTTCTCGGCCTCTCTCAACAAAGAATCGGAGGAGATCAGCAGCATATCTCCAGTGTTGCTCGACCAATGCTGGACTAACAAGTATGTTCATCGCCACACTGAATGTCATGAAGTGGCCAAAAAAATCATCTTAAGGACCCCCTTCAGCACAATCTTTCCTGTGTATAAAACAAAACTGCCTTATGTTCCGTGCCTTCCGTCGTCTCTCAAGCTCTTTTAAGATCCCTCGGTTTGCGAGCGAAGCTGGAAGGGATGTGTGGACGGAGGTTGGTGAGCCTGCTGCTGACCTCCTCTATTTGGGTTGCTGACATCTTCAGGCCCTTCACTCCTCTGCACCACATGAAGAGAAGCCTCTTCATTACACCCAAGCATGCCTGGTGCATGTAATCGATGGGAAATGCACTGATCAAGTCTATGGGCAAATCCAAAAGCGGGGTGCTACCATGATGATGCTCGCCCTGTGTCTGTTGGCGGAAGGAGTCGTCACTACGAGCCACCACCTCTGTGTCTTGGTAAGTAACCTTCTCATACCACTCACCCCTCTGCACACACCGGTCACACCCATAATAGCCCGTGCAAAGTTTTACATTCTTCACAAAAGGCCTTTGCAGAGAGCATCGCACACAAAACATAGAATTGTTGAATTTTTATTGTTTGTTCCTATGTGGCAGGCCACTGGACAGGAGGTTGTTGACGTCCATCACCATGTCTTCCAGGAATTCCAGATTCTGTGGCTTAGTACCACCCACAAGTCCAGGGTGATGGGGAAGACTTGACACTGGCTTTAATGGACAGCACAAAAGGATGGGCCACATTGTTCTTCCTGAGCTCCTTAAACAGAGGGTAGCCCATCTACGTTGAAGGAAAGGTCAACACAGTCAGGGACCTGGTCTGCTGGGTATCTCAATAGAGTCTGTTGCAATTTGTCCTTGATAGGAAAATGGACATACTCCATACCAGACTTTGAAGTGATCCTGACCTCCCTGGGTGTCTTCAGGAGTGTCCTGGTGGTGGATGGCAGGTCAGTGTGTCCGTGACCTCTCAAAACTTTCAAAAGCTCATCAACAGCGTTGTGTTTCACCTGAAAGTGGCAAGCCCAGCTAGCGACGTCAGATGCGAGCGATGCCGGACGCTGGTCGGACGCCTCCAGGTCATCCCCTAAAACCTCTTCCTCCTCATCATCAGAGGGATCAACATCCATCCAGTCATCGAGGTCATCCTCCAAAGCAGAACGATCCTCAAATGACTCGTCCAAGTCCAAGGAGTTGGACATGTCACCAACAGGCGCAAGAACACTCGGATGGACTGCTGGACAAGCTGGCATCAGCCACATGGTGTTCTGTGACACAAACACTGCAGTGCCTCAGCTATCTATTCATACACTTGTTTAGCAGGATCTCCATGAACGGAGGTACTGCCTTGCCGTAAACTGTTTTTCTCACTCATACTGTGAAATAAAATGTTTCAGATTTTAACGTGTGATTGAGGTTTCAATACCTTCTAGCCATAAACTGTCTTATAGCAGGCTGAACGAACCAGAAGTCGAGCTGAAAGTTGATTAATCAACTTTCAGCTCGAAGTTCAATTCACACTGCTGCAACTTCTATCTACAATGGTTTTGTTACGTTGCATTGTGAATCTTTTCTGAATTGGCTTTTTTAAGGCTGACAGGCTTCATACACATACCTGACAAGAATTGAGGTCAACGGGGACTGGAGGGGAATGATCTATGATGCCAAAAAAGAAATGCATAGGAAAATAAATTGTAAATGTGTTTAAACTTTTAAACAGTACAGTTCATGATACATTACAGTGTGAACAGTCCAGACTAGGCTAGTTTTGTTGTGCAGGTAAAGAAGAAGATGGGAATGTTAAATTCATCTTAAATCAAAACTGAAAGGTCCTACAAAACATTGGGCAGGTGTTTAATGGCACCATATTCTGGCTTTGCATGACCTTTATATTGCAATTGCAAATTGCATCTCTAGTTCAGGATTACTATTATTAGCCTATTATAGTGATTGGATCTCTTTAAAATTGACTGACAAGTGATGTCAAGATCTCTGGTCGATCTTTATTTCATTTTTTAGAACATGACGTCACACAAGCGTCAATCGAGTACTCGTTCATATTTCCTCCTAGACTGGGTATGGTATCTTTTTTCGTAGGATAAGTCCCGGATTCTCGCCTCTGATTGGTTAGAAGGGCTCTCCTTTAAGATCGTGTGTTCCGATTAGTCCTAGCTGTGTTTGCGGGGTTATGGTAAGGATTAGGGGTTAACCCATTTGAACTACGCCAGTGATCGCGCCTCTGTGCTGATTGAAGAAATTGACGGCACCTCCCCAGACCGACGCTCAATCTACGATTTGCCAGGCTAAATTCTCCCATTCCCGCCAACACTTCACGGTGGGAAGTCGGGACCCAGACCTACTGATACGTGGTCGTTTTCGCTTGAAATCCTCAATAAAGTAAGTTAAGATTACCATTGGTGGCATTTAGTCTGCAGACAGAGGGACACATAGCTAACCAAATGCTTATAAACTTCTTGCAGTTTGGTATAACCATGTCTATGGGTACAACACCTTCTGCCAACTGCTACCTATTAGATTTCGCTACCTACTTCGGCGCATGCGCATGACATGCGTAAAATTGTAAAATACCCCCCTGAAATCTCCAATAAAGACATTTTAATATAGCATACAATTATGCTCTCCATATTCTTATGTGTCAGGTAGCGTATTTCATCTGTAGACCAACTGCCTCTATCAAACGATGCTCCCACTACAGAATCACGTTATTGTACACCACTAACCTCATGTACACTGTAAGAATATGAGAGCATAATTTGATACTGGTATTATTTATAACGTTCTTTATTGGAGATTTCAGGGGTTAGGTCTTACAGTTATGGTTGCTAACGACCAGAAGCACAATATATGATAGTAGCAGAAATTCGCCAGAACACCTGGGTGGTTCGAAACACGCCTACTTGCTACTACTCTTACCTAAAACTATGACGTTCAAATTGAGATAAGCAGAACGTAGTAAGCGAGTTTTTAGGTGCGGTAGTATCGAATGTCTTCTACTCCGGAAAGATTTTGCTGTAAGCATCGCAGCTTACTAGACGTGACTGCAACTGCCCCAAGAATTCACTTGCGTCCTATTCAAAAGAGGAAACGCGGGAAAATCGACAATAGACAAAAAAATAAAAATCATTAATCATTTTTTTAATTAATTTGTTTATAGCATATCACCGCAAAATCCTTAGTTGAAGGTGTACTCTGACGTTAATGTTGACGTTTTATAATTTTATTTTAATATTTATTAACGAGCGCCCGCCGGTAGGTTATTGCACTCATTTGATTACGTATCTGAGGTGTTTAAGTAAGGACGGGTCTTCTGAACGTATGATTACTCAAATGGATTACTCACATTATTCAAGGATTCGAAAATTAATGCCATTCTTAACTGTGAACGCCCGTTAAAATCGTAATTTTACACTGAATGAAGGATAAATGTGACATCAAGTTAACAGAGGCTACAGCTGGCTCACAGTGGCATTTTATAGCATGCCGATAAGCCCCAATCGGCCTAGTTAAGTTGGCTAAGTAGCCTGCTAAAGTTTACATATTCTTGCTGTTTCATCATACTTCGTGGTGTTGACTAAAACAATTACTTAGACTTGTAGTATAAGTGTAATTTGCCTCTGCTATAAGCAACGTATCATTTGAGTAACATTGTGTTTAATAGCTAGTTCATTAGCTTATTAGCACCGCCTAGCTAACGCCTGATATCGTTGTCATGGTAGTCTATAGCTATTAAGATTTTCGAATGTTATCGTTATCAGAATGGTCTATACTACTAACATTAAAAATATAAACATTGGAAATAAATAGCTACTTCAAATTAACTTACCTTACCTAATAATTCTAGTAATAAAAAAATATTTTCGAAATTCTTCTGTATTCTTCTGTATTCTATCTCTTTTCTCTCCTGTCTCAAAACCCACAAAGACAAATTTACAAGTACAGGGTATTTAACCGTCTTTATGCACGAGGACATTCTAACTTTGGAGTCTGGATTTAACTGTCTTTATCGCACGAGGACCTTTAATGCCTGGTTCTATAAACGCATCACATCGCGGGGGGTTATGGCCTTGCAGCCAACCGGTATCACGAGATCTCGTGTCATGCCGCACGAACGCGTTAATCTATTGAATCGTGTCCAGAGTACGATTGTTCTACTTATTTGTGAAACGCATCACGAAATGTTAACCAATGCATTCTGAATGC
>OLKM01006712.1:0-13575 GCA_900291075.1 Melanogrammus aeglefinus
GAGTGAGGTAGTCATTTCATGGTGGATGCCTTGAGCCTTCAAATATTCTTCAAACTCCTTTGTGTACTCACCACCATTGACTGATCTCAGTCTTGTGACGCTCTACCCACACTCATTTGAGAATGTTTTTTCAAATTCCTTGAATTTGTTTAGCACCTCATTCTTCTTTTTCAGAAAGTATACCTTGCAGCATCTGGAGTAGTCATCGATGAAAGTCACCTATATTCCACCTATAGCCTCAGTCTGCATGGGACTAGAGATGGGCATGATTAATCGACGATCGACTAATTGATCATTAAGAATTGTCGATTCTGTAAATTTTTCATCGATTAAACTAATGACGTGTGCAATTAAACATTTTACCACACTGGGGCAATATCTAAATTTGCGGCTCATCCCCCCGCAATAAACATCCCGCTTCGTGCGGTGAACTTTTTAAGCCTAGCAGCTATAAAAAGCTATAAAAACTACAAAATGACTATTAATGCAGGCTATGTGGAAAATGCGCCGACTTTGGCTCAGCCTGGCTCCGCCCTCTTCCGCTACGTAGCTAGGATGACGTCGAGTACGAAAAGTGTACATCGCCACACACTTCGTGATCGTTCCCTTTCAGTACACTTATTTTCGCCCGATCTGAATGCCCTACGTACTCAAACTTAGGCTAGTGTAATGTGAGCGTTTAGCTGAACCCAAGTGCACAGACTGGCGACGAGCGTGGAACGGTTTCAATCGTTTATTCGGGCTCAGGATCGGCAGGCAGAATAGTCAGACAGGCGGGGATCAGGAACCGGCAGAAGAGTCAGACAGGCGGGGTTCGGAGAGCAGGCAGGATAGTCAGACACGATGGAGATCGGAGAGCAGGCAGGATAGTCAGACAGGCAGGGGTCGGAGAGCAGGCAGGATAGTCAGACAGGCGGGGATCAGGAACCGGCAGGAGAGTCAGACAGGCAGGGGTCGGAGAGCAGGCAGGATAGTCAGACAGGCGGGGATCAGGAACCGGCAGGAGAGTCGGACAGGCGGGGGTCGGAGAGCAGGCAAGATAGTCAGACAAGCGGGGATCAGGAACCGGCAGGTGAGTCAGACAGGCAGGGATCAGAGAGCAGGCAGGATCGGTGGTAGGTCAGGATCTGAATCGCTGGCCCCATAAGCACTGTACACAAGAGACAATCTGGCAGGTAATGTTTTGGAGGAAAGGACTGAAATAGGGGAAACACAGGTGAAGATGGTTGGGTTAATTGGGAGTGATCAGGGTGGCAGGCAGGTGAATGAGAAAACCAGGGGCGGATCATGACAGTACCCCCCCCCCGGCAAGGGACGGCTCCAGACGTCATAACCCGAACAGGGAGGGTGGAGGGGGCCCGGAGGAGGGTTAGAATTCCTCCGAGGCCTCAGAGATCGCGTCCTCCGAAGAGGAGGAGGACGCGGCATCGGAGTCCCTTCTCCCCGGCAGGTCAGAGGAACCACTCGCTGGTGGAACCGTAGCGGGCGGGCTGGAGGACGGGGCAGGTTGGTCAGGCTGGGATCGGTGGAAGTCAGAGATGAGGCGAGGATCCATGATGAAACGAGCTGGGATCCAGGAGCGCTCCTCTGGACCGTACCCCTCCCAGTCCACCAGATACTGGACCCCACGTCCACGGCGGCGGGAGCGGAGGAGACGCCGGACAGTGAACACCGTACCCAGTGGTAAAATGTTTAATTGCACAAGGCATTAGTTAAATCAATGAAAAATGTACGTAATCGCCGAAATTCTTAACGATCAATTAGTCGATCGACGATCGTCGATTAATCATGCCCATCCCTGCTTCCCACCACGAAATTGTTTGTTTTGTTTTTTCTTTTGCGTACATGCGGCAGTCCTTACAAATCATGACGACATTTTCGTGATCAAACGCAAGCCATTCACGACCCGTCAGCCCTTTGGTATTGAACTTTCTTTTTTTCATTTTGCACGCATTATTGTTTATATTCTCACTCTCATCCCCTGCCTCCTTCTTCTTCTCGCCTCCAGAGGTCTGTTCAACCAACCACCGCCACATTTAGTTTAAGTTTAGGCTACTTTTTAATTTACTTTAGCTAGCACCCTCCCTTCTTTTGATAGTTTCTGTTCCGTTCATTAATTATTTTTCTTCTTCGTCTTTTCTGTTTCCATGGTTTCTCGCGCTGGTTGGTTGCACTGCCTGCGCGCAGCCAATGGGCGTCTTATACGTCACCACGTCAGTGTTCATGGGAAATGAAGTCAGTACCTGGCCAGGGAGCGAGAACAGTAGAGCGGCTCTGACTGACATGATTGCCTCATGCATCACCGGTCAAACTGGGTAGTACGTTTTTATTATTACCCGCCAAAATGTTTTTTAACCCCCATTTTGCGGGTTTGCGGGTGTTTTTAGAATGCTGGTCATCAACAAGGTTGTAAAGTAATAACTTCGGGCAGATCTCTCAAAATAAATGTATTTATCTTCCGACATGTTTACAATCTTTATTCATTCATTGTGCCGCGGCAAAACTGACTTTTTCTAATTTTTTTTCAGTATTTCTATTGTAAAATGTATTGCACCATGAGCCATAACTGCAACCATTATATTGTACTTTTTTTTAGCCTTAAGCCTAGCTCTCCAGTCAGAGCTTTATATATAAAAATATGCCAATGTGCACACAAACTCGTGTTTTCAGTAGACAGTTGTCAGTTCGGGTCTATGTCATTTCTCCGAAGCTGCATTGTTCCAACCTCTCGGGCACATGCGGACTCCGAAGAGCTCCTCCGACAGCGCAGCCCCTCCGACGGGAGTCTGCATACGGCAACAATCCCTTTCTCTTCCATGTCACGGTTCAATCTGGACTTTCAGAGAGTCAAAGCCAAAGTTCCCTTCCCCCAATTTGATCTCAACCATGACTGAGATAACCCCCTGTAGGGTCTTTACTTGTTGTGGAAGTCGGAGAACCAGACTCACTAGTAAAGATTCATAGCATCAGAGAATACCCCCGTCAGATCGGCCACGGCGCAATTAATGAATAAACATCAACACGCCAGAAGAAAACTACATTTATTTTGACAGATATGCCTGAAGTTACTACTTTACAAACTCGTTGATGAGCAACATTTAGAAAAACGTACTTTTAATTCACCCTTGGGTGAAATCAAAGCGTAATGTGTACCGAATGCATGTTGATGATGATACACTTCTTACAGGGGGTAACAACATTGGCACGACATCGGCTTCCTCCATCTTCTTCGCCATCTTTTTAAAAAAAATCTGTTTCTTGTTTTCCGACGGCGACAACAACACAACTATCATCACCTTCTACTTCTGGCTCCCGGCCCCAAAAAAACATCTCGAGCATGCGCAGAACAAAAAATCCATTCCAATCGAATTGAAAGTGTACACGCATGGTTAAAAGGACTATAAATCGAATAATCTAAGGGCTTAATCCCTCTATGAGAAACACGATTTGATGATTTTAGTCTGTCTAAGGTGTATACATGCATCTTAATAATCCAATCATACTCGGACTAAGCCTCTCTCTCTCTCTCTCTCTCTCTCTCTCTCTCTCTCTCTCTCTCTCTCTCTCTCTCTCTCTCTCTCTCTCTCTCTCTCTCTCTCTCTCTCTCTCTCTCTCTCTCTCTCTCTCTCTCTCTCTCTCTCTCTCTCTTTCAACTACCATGGCCATTTACGCTGATGCCCACAGGCTGTAATCTAATCACACCTCGTAAAAGACACATTCATTAGGGCAGTGACCATAGCATTTCCCTTACAAATCCGGAAACAAACAGAAAATCACTCTTCACTGCGTGTTTGGGTGGAGTTTGGTGTATATGTGGCTGTGATTTTGCATGTTAATCCATGTACACACATCTGTGAACACAGATGAACATGTATGTGCGCAGTTGCACGAATGTGTGGTGTGTGTGTGTGTGTGTGTGTGTGTGTGTGTGTGTGTGTGTGTGTGTGTGTGTGTGTGTGTGTGTGTGTGTGTGTGTGTGTGTGTGTGTCCAAAACGACCCAAATTAAAGTTTTAGCTCCCTATCGACTTTTTGAAGAGACAGCAATAGGTTAAATATGCAAAGGTTCGTTATTCTCAGTAAAAATGCGACAATTTAAGATTGTTTTCACATAAAATGCATTTTGATGAAAATTCTAGAGATGAATGTTTCTGTAGTGTGAGCACAATCAATAAAGTTAAAGACAGACAACTATCAAAAATGTGAAAGTGGACATATACTTCAGGTTTGCATCATGTGAACACTTCAGCCTAGGCCATCCCAAAGAATAATATGTTATCCGTGGGTCATTCGGAAATCTATGTTTTTATTGAAAGAAAAGATTCGAACAGCAGTATATATTTTCCTATCCTGTTAAACAAAATGTATTTATGAAATCAACCTTTTGAATGTTTGCGGAAGTAAGGCGAACATAAACTTCAGCTGTGCATCACAAAAACACGTCATCCTAGAAGCTCACCCAACATCTGTAGATTTGTCAGAAATGTCGTGGCCAAACCTTTGCCCAGAACAGGCACAGCAAGGAAAAGCCCTGCTGTTGAAGCATAGTGCAGTATTCAGTAAGGAGGAAGGAGATTTGGGATGCACAAATATAATCCAGCACCAAATTCCCCTGCTTGACACAACTCCCATACGGCAACGATGTCGTCGACTACCACCTTCTCAATATGAAATCGTGAAGGCACATATTGGGGGACTTTTAGACACTGGTGTGATACGTCCAAGCTGTAGTCCATACTCATCCCCTATTGTAGTGGTCCAAAAACGAGATGGCAACATTAGACTCTGTGTTGACTATAGGCAGTTAAACGCACGGACAAGAAAAGATGCGATTCCCGCTCCTAGAATTGACGAATCACCTTGACGCTTTGGGTGGAGCCAACCTTGGTTCTCTACCCTTGACCTGATTGCAAGTGGGTACAATCAAGTCTTGATGGCAAGAGATATGATGAAGCAAAAAACTGCCTTTTGTACCCCCTCTCGGCTTGTTCGAATTTAATCGGATGCCGTTCGGCCTGTGCAACTCACCCAGCACCTTCCAACGGCTGATGGAACGGATCTTTGGAGACAAACGTTTTCGTTCTCTTTTGCTGTATTTAGATGACATAGATGTCTTTTCCTCCAGCTTTGAGACTTACCTGGAACGCTTAGAAGTAGTCCTCCGCAGATTGAGGCAACACAATCTGAAGCTGAAGATGAACAAATGCCATTTCTTCCAAACAGAAGTAAAATATCTGGGCCATATCATCTCCTCCAAGGGAGTGGCCACAGACCCTGAGAAGATACGGGCGGTGGCTGAGTGGAAGCGCCCAAACACACTGACAGAACTCCGGTCATTCTTAGGGTTCGCTTCGTACTATCGCCGGTTTGTGGAAGGTTTTGCGCAAATGCGCAGGCCCTCTACATCGGCTCGGTGGGCGGTCCTCCCAGCAGGGTCGGAAGAAAAACCACGTTCTCAGGCACTACATGACGACTGGGACGGACACGGCATGTGAAACTGCATTTGATCAAACTGAAACACAGAAACTGGTGCGTGCTCCAGTGTTGGGGTATGCAGATTTCTCTCAGCCCTTTATACTAGAGGTAGACGCCAGTCATGCGGGCCTCGGAGCAGTGCTATCCCAAGATCAGGGGGGGGGGGGGAGAGAGACCAGTTGCATATGCCAGCCGGGGGCCTACATGCAAACAGAGCGCAACATGTCAAATTACAGCTCCATGAAAATGAAGCTATTAAGCGCTCAAATGGCTGTCTCAGAAAAATTTAGAGGAATACCTTTTAGGAGAATAAGTTCACAGTTTACACGATAACAACCCCTTAAGTAATTACAGACAGCACGAAATTAGGGGCAGTAGAAAACAACGTTGGGCGTCCAGTTAGCACTCTTTGATTTTGAGATTAAGTACCGCCCTGGACTGCGCAACAAGAACCGCAGATGCTCTCTCCCGCTTAACCGGCTCCTTCTGACCACTGCTATACCATCACTGACGTGACCCCTGGCTTCACATGCCCAGCCCTTTCCAGAGGCACTACTTTTGTCCAAGCGCGAAGAGTCTAAGAATAGACGAAATGTTCCGCCGCAGATGCCTTCCCGACAGAGCGGCCTGCTGAACTCAAGACAAGCTCTTCAACAACTAGACCACATCATTGCGACAGATTCATGATACTTTGGAAGAGGGGCGAGCCTCACCAACGTATGCACAGAACGAAAGATGGTGTCCCACAGAGTCCTTAGAGATGGTACGGACAGTGGAAAAGAATCAGAGAGCGAGATGGAGTCTTGTATCGACTAGTCTATCCTCCAAATGCGGGTGCTGGTGTCCTGCAATTGCTATTGCCCCAGTCCCTCCAGATCGAAGTCCTTAGAGCTCTGCATGATGATCAGGGACACCAGGGCTGCGAGAGGACCCTGAGTTTGGTCCGACAGAGGTGTTATTGGCCCCATTTGCAGTCAACCGTAGAAAAATGGTGCAGAGAGTGTTCCGTGTGCAGTGGCAAAGGCAGTTGTGCCGAAAATCCGGACCTTTCCTGGGAACCTTCTTGCTCACAACCTCTAGAGATTGTGGCCATTGATTTCACGGTTCTGGAGCGTGCGAGTGACGGCCGTGAGAATGTCCTAGTGGTGACTGATGTCTTTTCAAAGTTCACCCAGGCCTACCCAGCCCCAGACCAGAAAGGCACAAACGGTGGCCCGCTTACTCACAGAGAGATGGTTCTACCTCTATGGCTCTCCAAGTGTATATCCACTCCGATCAGGGCCGTTGTTTTTGAAGGGAGTTGCTGACCGAAACCTTTGCAAACTGTATGGAGTACACAAAAGAGCCGGACCACACCAGAGTATCACCTGCTGCTGGAAACGGGCAGTGTGAACGGTTCAATCGTACTTTACATGACCTCCTCAAACTCTTCCACCGGAGCAAAAAGGAAAATGGATCACATCATCTGCCCCCACTTACTCTTTGCATACAACACCACTGCACACGCCTCCACCGGGTATTCGCCTCATGAATTGATGTTTGGCCGAAAGCCTCATTTGCCCATACTCTCTGCTAGGTGCTCCAGAAAGAGGAGGACCAACGCGTCTGTGGATGATTGGCTGCAAGAAATACAAACAGCCCAAGCTCCAGTCTACCATCGCTCACTAACCAGACGACATCTTTGAGAACGCGGCCGCCCAAAAGGCCTCGCCAAAAGCCAAAAGGTAATGCAGCCCCTCCCAGTGGATCTATATAGTGTAACCGCTTGAAACCATGTCAAGGCCGCAACAAAATACAGGACGCTATGGGAGTCCAACCCCTATCAAGTGATGACACTGTTAGATGATGCATGGAAGGTGTACTCCATATGCCCAGTGGATGGGAATGGTCCCAGTGAAGACCAGTCAGGCGGACAGAGCTGCGTCTGTCCCCAATGACCACTACACACGCGCTTGCCACCCACCATTCCCCCCGCTGAGCACACCAAGAATCCCTGACTCCTATCAGCCTTGGGAATACCTGAAGAAGAGGTGAGATTAGTCCATCTGTTTTGGATCATGCCAACACACCTAACACAGACAAGGGGAAAGAACACCCTTGTTCCTGATCTTTAGACCATCACTCCTCAAAGATGAAGCCGCAACACAACACGAACCCGGTCAGAAAAATCCGGAAGACCCTGTAAACAGTACAGTTGCTCCTGCCAGTCAGTAGGGCCCAATGCCCACTTTGTCTGAGGTTATCCACTTGCCCCAACTTAGTCCAGCTTCTGACTCAAATGCCCAAGACGCACACCACAAGAGCTAAAGCAGGACAACATTCTCAATCCCCACAAATTGCCACGTTCAGTTTTTGTCATGGCATGTTGTGGTGTGGGTATTCTGCCTCCTGTGTGGGCCACGCCCCTTGTCGGTCTCTGCCTTGCCTGCCCACTCAAACTGCTCACACCTGGCCTGCATCGTCTCATCACTCCCATACAAATACACCTGGTTTCCCTGCAGTAATCATCGCCAGATCGAGTACTTCGTGTTACCGTGGGTATTGTAGTTACTCGTTCCTGGCTCCAGTATATCTCTCTTGTGTTCTCTCTGGTGGAATTCTCTATGCTTCACCTTTGTTTTCTCTCTCACCTATAAGTTTTTGGATCGTCACCTCCAGCCTGGGCAGTCTTCACTCCCTCCAGCCTGAATACGCCCCACTCCAAACAACCTCCCGCCTTCACTCCTTGCTGAACTACAATAAACATGTTCACCGTCACTCCAACTCCCTGTCCTGCTCTGTGTTCTGCTCTTGGGTCCAGCACGCTAAACGCTTACCCTACACAGAACGATCTGGCCTACCAATGGACCCAGCGGACAATGGAACTCCTTCCGCCCAAGCTCTTCCATCCACAGCAGCGCCCGGGTGTGGGGAACACAGCCAAGCTCTCCGGGAAATGATAGAGGCTTTAAAGACCTCTCTACCCGGGTCACGCAAGATCCGGCGCCCAACTGGATTTACTGTCTCTCCACACCACGGCTCCCCGTACGGCACGGTACACACCCCCTGTTCCTGCTCCCCTGGCTCAGCCGTCACAGGTCTGTGAGCCTTTTCACATCCTGCTCCTGGAGCGCTATGCTGGGACATGGGGACATGTAGGGCGTTTTTAATCCCAGTTGTCCTTAGTTTTTGATCAGCAACCTCTTACCTACCAAACTGATAGGTCAAGAATAGGCTTTTGTTTTTTGGTTTGCTTAAGGAACAAAGCTCTAGCATGGGTATCTGCATTGTGGGACAGTGATCCCGAGACTAGTATACTATTGATTTATTTTGTTTCTGCAGATAGAGGAGGTTTTCGACCAACCCAGCCAGCGAGGAGGGAACGCCGCAAAGCAGGCTTATGTCCCTACGACAGGGCTCCCGCAGTGTAGCAGAATATTCCGTGGAGTTTAAGGGCTGTAACACGCCAACTCGGGCTGGAACAGACCCAGTCACTACAAGGTCTTTTGTTCTTTCCGGCCTTAATGAGGCAAATTTAAGGATGACTAGCAGCCACTAGGGATGAGGCAGACAGCCTTGAGGAAGTAATCTCCCTCTCATCCGGCTGGATAAACCGCCGTCGCAGTGACGCGACGTAGGGAGAGCGCTAACCGCCCCCATGTCTTCACACTTCTCTGGGTCCCTCTTTTCCACACCTACCGAGAGCTGCTCTCCCACAAAACTGTGCCACGAAGCATATCTGAAGGAGAGCCGTATGCAGCTGGCGCGCGCACCGACTGACCACAGGCAAAAGCGGCCTCCAACGGAATAAAGGACCGGAAGTTTGTCTGTATTGTGCACTGCCCGACATTCCGTCTCCGCCTGCTCCCTCGCTGCCAAAAGACGAGGACTCAGCAGTGAAACGTTGGGGCCCTGTTGAGTCACACCTCGTCCTTCCCAGTCCCCAACGGTTCACGCAACCTTGCTGGAATGCTACTCATTACCTGTCCCTCGGCAACCCCCTTTCGGTGTCCGCCATGGTGGATTCTGGGGCTGATGAGAATTTTATTGATTCTGGGTTTGCTTCCCGAGTTGGCATTGCGTTGGAACAGCTCCCCTCTCCCTAGACACGACGAAATGCCTTGGACGGCCAACACACCTGTGCCGGCATTACTCACCGATAACAGAGCCCCTGAATTGATTTGTTTCGGGAAACCACCATGAGACTCTTCAGTTTTTTTGTTATCCGTCCCTCAGATCTCCCCTGTCCTTGGTCACCCCTGCTCTCAAGCAGCACAATCCCCAGTTCGACTTGTCTGCTGGCAAGTGGTGAGTTGAGAGCGAATTTTGTCATTCGAGACCTGCTAATAAAATCTGCCTGTTTCCCGGTAGAGGAGGGGTTGTCCACTCATCCAAGGAACCCCCGACCTGTCCTTAGTACCATCCCTGAATATCACGACATTGGAGAGGGTTTCGAGCAAGTGTCGTGCACTTTCCCTGCCTCCCCCATCGTCCCTAATGACTGCGCCATTGAGCTCCTCCCCGGTGCCCTTTGCCCAGTAGTCGCCCTGTACAACCTTGTCCGCCCTGAAAGGGAGGCCATGGAGGTGGTATATTCAGGAATCTCGCTCTCTTCCTGGCTCCATTAGGCCATTGTCTTCTTCCCGTGGTGCCGGGGTTTTTTTTTGTTACCAAGAAGTATAAGTCTCTTCGCCCCTGTATGATTTCCGTAGGTCCTCAGTATACATTTACTGTCTCACAAATATATGCTTGCCCTCATCAGATCCGCGTTCGAGCCTCTCAGGGCGCCACTATATATTTCTAAACTGACTACGCAATGCATACCCACCTGGTGCGTATCCGTAAGAGAGATGATGAGGAAGACTTGCCTTGAACACCCCCTTGTTTCACTTCGAGTACCTTTATATGCCTCGGTCTAGAACTATGCCCCCGCTGGTCCAAACCTAGTCAATGAACGTCCTCCGACTCATCTCAAAACCGCTCTGGTCTTCGTTCTATATAGACGACATCCTCATTTTTTTCCCGCAAACAAGGAGGGAACACGTCCATCATTGTGAGGCAAGATTCTCCAGCGGTGCTGGAGAATTAAACTCTATTGTAAAGCGCTGAGAAATGCAGATTCAGTGCAACTTCTGTTTCCTTCCTCGGTTACATCATGAGACGCGGAGGTTGAGACCTGCCCACGAGAAGATAAGGCGCCGTGGCAGACTGGACCGTTCCCGGGACACGCAAGAAGCTTCAGCAGTTTCTGTGTTCCGCAAATTTCTACCGGAGGTTCATCCCGCGCTACAGCAGGGTTACAGCTCCTCTCACTCGCTCACCTCTCTCGCAACCATATGCCTGGACACCGGATGGATGCTTGCCTTTCGAGAGGCTCAAAGGACTATTCTCATCCGCCTATTCTATCCAACCAGACACTCCAGGCAGTTCATCGTGGAAGTTCGATGCTCTGACACTGGAGTGGGGCCGTTCTGTCCAACGTGCTCGTTGATGAGAAGATACATCCCTGGCGCCTTCTCTCTCGCGCAGGCTATCACCTGCTGAGCGCAACTATTGAACATTGGCAACAGAGAGCTGCTTGCTGTGAAGCTGGATTGGAGGAATGGGCGGCATTGTGCGGGAGGGCGGAACTGCCGTTTGTGTTTGGACCAAACACGAGAATCTGTCTTACCTACAGACCAGCAAAAACCGCCTAAACTCTGCCAGCCCGGTGGTCCTGTTTTTGGGCGGTTTCAACTTCAGCCTTACCTAACTTCCGGGATCCCAGAAAATTCAAGCCGGATTGCCCCTCTCTCGTCATTTTTCTCTGAAACTCGCCGGCTCCACCGGACACCCATCCTCTCTACTTCCGCCTCAAGGTGGCGGCGTCAACCGGGAGCATTGCAGTCCCTTCCGATGCCCAAACTTCATGAACCGATCGTCAACGGCCCCCAAAATCGCCTTTTTCCCTACTCTGCCGCTCCCAAGGTTTGGCGTGTGGTGTCATACCTCTCACTTTGCCTGTCACCCTGCGTGCAATCCACTCTGTCCCTCCTGAAGCGGGCACCTTTTGGTGGCAAACAATGACGCCACACACGGTGTTCTCCATGCCTGCACGTTGTGCTCGTGCCAAGTCCTCCCACCCAACCCACGCTGCCTGCTACGTACCCCTCCCAATCCCGGGTCGGCCCTCGTCTTCACATCGCCTTGCATTTGTAACCGTCTTCCCCCCTCTAAATGGCCACCACTTCATCTCACCTGTCATGGACCGGTTTTCCAAGGTGCTCACTTTATTTGCCCTCCCCAAGCTCCCGACTGCCTCTGAGACCCCCAGCTCTGTACAACATGTTGTTCGCCTCCACTGGATCCCTGCCGACTCGTAACTCTGACCGTTCCCCAATTCATGTCTCAGGCTCTGAAGGCCTTCGTCGGCGTTGTGCCTTCATCAGCCTGTCTTCTGGTTTCCATCCACATGATCGAGAATGGCAGGCAAGAGAAGCGAACCAGGACCTGGAAACCGTCTGCGCTTGTGTTGTTGCGACCAACCCATCTGCATGGAGCGAAAAAAAAAAACCCCCAAACCCTCTCCTGGATGAGTACGCGCCACAACCACTGGCCCAGTGCAGCTACTGGCATGTCCCCTGTTGAGTGCTCCCTGCTATCTCTGCCCCCTTGTTCCCCGCTCAGGAGAAAGACATTCCTGTCCCCTCGGTTCAGCACCATCTCCCCGTTGCCGCAGGTGTGCAAGGACGGCTGCCGCTCCGCTGAGCAGAACCGCGAATCGCTGACCGTCGCCAGCAGTTCCCGCTCACTGCTTATCGCAGTGGGCAGCAGGTTGGCTTCCTCAAGGACCTCCCTCTTCAGACTGCGTTCCAAAAAACTAACCCCCTTCGCTTGTGGGCCCCTTCCCTATTGATGCCATCATCAATCCGTCTTTTTGGGGGGCCGTTTTTTTGGAGGCCTTTTAAGCTAGCCTCGGCATGCATGTTCACCCCACTTTTCATGTCTCTCTGGTAAAACAGTCTCCACCCAGCCCTCTCGGCCCCCAGTTCTCCCCCCCCGTCCTCCCCGTCTTGATTGATGACCACCCAGCTTCACCGTCCAGCGTACTGGACGTACGTCGCCAGTAGGGTTTCAATACCTTGCAGATTGGGAGGGATGTTGGGCCCCGAGGACGAGAGCTGGATTTGCGGGGGACTCATCCTCGAACCCCTCTCTCGTTCGCGGATTTTCATCTGGCTCACCCTGAGAAGCCTAGCCGCCAAGAGCGTCCGTTGAGGGGAGTCCTGTCATGCCACTGTTGTGGTGCCTGTGATATCTGCCCTGTGTTGGCCAACGCCCCCGTCGTCTCTGCCTGCCTGCCACTCAACTCTCACCACCTGCCTGCATCGTCTCATCAACTCCCTACAAAACCACCTGGTTTCCCTGCCAGTCATCGCCAATCGTACTTCTGTTACGCTGCGTAGTTACTCGTTCCTGCTCCGATATCCCTCTCTTGTTTCTCTCTTGTGGAATTTCTCTGCCTCACCTTTTTTTTCTCTCACCTATAGATTTTGGATCGTCACCTCCAAGCCTCAGTCTTCACTCCCTCCAGCCTGATACGCCCCACTCCAACCAACTCCCCCTTCACTCCTTGCTGAACTAAAATAAACCTGTTCACCTCACTCCAACTCCTGTCCGCCTCTCGTTTCTGCTCTTGGGGCCAGCAGCTAACCTACCCTGACAGTTTTTCCAATAAAACAGGGTCCATTAGGGCACCAGCTACTAACCCCTCCCATTCACTATATTCAACGCTCATTTTCAGGCCCTGGCAATAGAAGCCTAGCCACCGGGACGTGACTTTCAAACTTGGGGGTTGAATGTGAGCAGAGACCAGAAAAAGTAAAAACACGATAAAGTAGGACAGGGGACGGGAGGAAGCAATACATGTTTGACAATGGCAACTGATTGGGAGTAATTAGATGTCTATAAATACAATCTGGCTTCCATGACGTGATCTCTGGCTTTCAGAAGCAGAGAACTCAGAACGCTTGGGGCTGTAAGCGACGTCGATGTCTGTCTTAATTAAACTACATCGGGACTCGACGGTAATTAGTGTCTTCACCCTATCCCCAAATCATTCTTGCATGGCTGGATTGACAATG
>OLKM01006713.1:0-13565 GCA_900291075.1 Melanogrammus aeglefinus
TTTATTTATTGAACATGGTTAAAATAATAATAATAATAATAATACAAACAAAAATAAAACAATTGAGCAGTAAAAAAGGAAAGAAATAAATTAAAAACAAACAAATGGGATCCTCAGGATCCTAAGCAACAAATACATAACTCAAATAACATAGTTCATGTTCAAAGGGATAGGAAGAAGTTAAGAAAAACTTTTCTGGTCCTACCCCCTCTTATTTTTTATAATTATTTACAAAAAAATAAATCTTCAGTATGAATCAGTCAGTGTCTATGATGTTTAGCTCGTGGGTTAAACAGATCAAAACTTTTCGACAAGACAATATCAAAATAAAATAATGGAGCAGATGAACGAAAACCATCAAATTTAAAATTTAAAACAGCAAAACAGTAATTCAGTAATTCACTGCTCCAGCTCATAAGAATTCAATGTTTTGTTTCTGAAGAGTTTTTTTAGTTTTGATATTGTTGTACATTTTTTCAGCTCATCATTGCAGTTGTTCCACAGACTTACAGCCTTTGTTGTTATACAGTGCAGTTTTGTATTGGTTCTTATAGATGGTTTATTGAATATACAGGTTCCTCTTAAATTGTATTTGCTCTCTCTCAGTTGGAACAACTCCTGGATGGCATGAGGCAATTGGTGATTATTTGCTTTAAACATTATTTGAATAGTTTTATAGTCAATCAAATCTGGAAATTTAAGTGTTTTTAGTTCAACAAATAATGGATTTGTTGGTTCTCTGTAAGCGGTTTTATGTATAATTCGTATAGCTCTTTTTTGAAGGATGAAGATCGGATGTATATTTGTTTTGTATGTGTTCCCCCATATCTCCACACAGTAGGTCATGTAAGGAAGTATGAAGGAGCAGTACAATGTATACAGGGAGGTTTTATTTAGTAGGTATTTGGTTTTATTGAGTATTGCTATTGATTTAGATATTTTAGCTTTAATATAATTTATGTGAGGTTTCCAACTTAATTTGTTGTCAATTAATACTCCCAGAAACTTTATTTCAGATACTCTTTCTAGTTCTATGCCATTTATCATGAGTTTCTTTTCTGTGTTAGTTGGTCTATTCCCAAAAATTATAAATTTAGTTTTACTTAGATTCAATGTGAGTTTATTTTCATCAAACCAGATCTTTATCCTGTTTAATTCCTTTTCCATAGTATCCAGAAGCTGTTCCAAGTTATCTCCACAGCAGAGTAAATTTGTGTCATCAGCAAAAAGAACAGTGTTGACAGTTTTTGATACTTCACATATATTATTGATGTACAGATTGAATAATAATGGCCCTAACACTGAGCCCTGGGGCACCCCACATGTAACCTGTTGCAATTGTGATTTATGATTTTGAATTTCGACATATTGTTTCCTGTTCTGCAGGTAGCTGGATAACCATGCCAGTGCAATGCCTCTAATGCCATATCTTTGTAGTTTTTTTATTAGCAGCTCATGATCAACAGTGTCGAATGCCTTTTTTAAATCCAGAAATATCCCCACTGCATATTCTTTATTTTCTATTGCCTTAGTGATTTTGTCTACAAATTCTATGATTGCAAATGAAGTAGTTCTCTTTGCTCTAAAACCATATTGTTGTTCATACAGTATGTTATGTTTGGTGATGAATTCATTAATTCTTGTATAGAATATTTTTTCCAGTATTTTGGAGAACTGGGGAAGCAATGATATTGGTCTGTAAGTTTGAGGAGTATATGATTGTCTCCAGTTTTATGTATTGGTATGACTTTAGCTGTTTTCATATTATTTTGTGGAAATACACCGGTTTGAAGAGACTGGATTGCAGATGTGGGTTAGAGGCCTTGCTATACATTCAATAACATTTTTGACAGTGCACATATCAATGTCATGACAGTCTGTGGACTTTTTGCTCTTAAGTTTTTTAACAGTGTCAATAAGTTATTTTTCCTCAGTCTCTCTTAGAAACATTGTTTCATCAACATATATGTCTTTACTTTCTACACCATCACTAATACCAGTCTTTGGAATTTCCCCGGCCAAACCAGGACCAACCACAACAAAGAATTTATTAAATTCCTCTGCAGCTGAAGCCATATCAGTGATTGTTTTGTTATTTGGAGACCTGAAAGAGTTTGGATATTCTGCCTTTCCACTTCGTTTTTTGATAATGGCATTTAATACATTCCATGTATTTTTATTATTGTTTTTGTTGTACTCCAGTAACTTGCTATAGTGATCCATTTTGCTGTGTCTCATAATTTTTGTTAGTTTATTCTTATATGTCATATATTTTTGTTCAGCTTCTGTTGTTCTTTTCTTTAAAAATTCTTGATATAATGAATTTTTCTTTTTACATGATTTCGATATTCCTTAACATGGTTTCTCAGCATATTTTGGTTTCACTATTTTCTTTACTAGAGGACAATTTTTTTCATACAGTTCTGCTACAATTTCCAGAAATGACTTATACCTTGTTCCAGTCTTGTCTCAGTAGGTCTTCTTTAAGGGAATTAATAGCATTTTGTGTTTTATGTCTGGTTATTTTGACCGTTGTGGTGTCTTTTTTTATCCTCGTACAGCTCTGTATAGTTGCGAGGATGGCAGGTGATCGCTTGTGTCATTTATTACTAAACCACTGTGAACTTTCCTATCCCAGACATTTGTGAATATGTTGTCAATTAGTGTAGCACTGTGTGTTGTAATTCTGGTTGGACGTGTGATTGTAGGATATAAGCTGTTGCTATACATTGAATCAATAAATTCTCTGTTGAATTGTGTTCTTGCGGGTTTAATAAATCAATGTTAAAGTCTCCACAAACACAATTTTCTTGTTATTTATGTTGTGATATAGTTCAGCTAACTTTTCCTTAAATGTGTCAACACAAGAACCAGGTTTTCTGTACACACAGCTTATCAGAATATTTTTCGATTTTTCCATCTCAATTTCAACAGTAATGCATTCCATGATGTTGTCCAAATGCAAATGTCTTTTTACTGGCATAATTTTACTTTTGTAGCTGGTATCAAATATATAGTGCAACACCACCACCCTTCGATTGAGTCCTGTTAAGAAAAAACATTTCATATCCCTCAATATCCACCATGGTACTTGTCTCCTCACTAAGCCATCTTTCAGTTATTGCAATTATGGTGAATTTGTTGTCCAGTTGCCTTAAACAGTGTTTGATTTTTGATAAGTTTGAATTAAGGCTCCTGCTATTAAAATGTATGATGGATATTGACCCGTCCATTATTACACTTTTTCTGAATTGTTCTTCTGTATAATATTCACAATGGCTGTGTGTGTTATTATAAAAATTGTTTTCAGGATCGATGTCATTTTCAATGTCTTGTGGTTTGTGTTCTGTGTATTCAAAACATTTCAAATCCAGTTTTTCATATTTTGTTGATAGGTTATAGTCCGAACTCGTCATGGGTGTTCTAGGTGTTCACTTCAGTGTGTATTCAGTTACCTTGTGTTTTTTCTTTCATACCTCGGACTTATCCAGCTCGGTGACGTCTCTGACTAGGAGCACTTTCGCTGACTCATGAGTGGTTCCATTCAGTTTAATGAATACTTTGCAGTTGGAAGTCCATGTTGCTTCTTTTGTTTTCTTAGGATACGTGCTTTCCTTGCGATGTCCGCGTTCTTCTTGGTGAGGTGTTCGTTGATGTAGACGTCGGTTCCTTTTAATTTCCTTCCTTGTCTGATGATTGCTTGTTTGTTCTTTCTGTTGGTAAACCGGATTATTATTGCAGGCGCGACCGTTTTGTTATTGCTGTACAGGGTATGACAGGCCTCGATGTCTCCGCTGTCAACAGAGATGCCCTTGCTTTCCAAAAAGCAAAGGACCTGTTGCTCCAGCGACTCGCGGTCGTCCTCGGAAGCGTCGGTCCCTTGCCTCCCGGCGGCGGTGTCTTCGGAGGCCGCAGCAGCCCTGGCATAGCTCCGGTGTTTGGTCCTCAGACCGCTGATGATGAAATCATTCATGCGGGAGTATTGCTCAAGATCGTCCACTCGGTTTTCCAGTAGCGTGATTTTTGTGTCCTTTTCCATGTTTTTTATCTTAAGTGTGTGGATTTCACCCATCAGATTCATGATTATTGTTTGTTGCGCAGAGATTTTTGCCACCTCAGCTGACAAGAAATCAAGCGATCTTCTATATCCTCCGCCTCGTCAGGCTGGCTTGCCGTTTTCTTCGGTGGCATTTTGTCGACTTTTTGTCGACGAG
The DNA here is from genome assembly GCA_900291075.1 of Melanogrammus aeglefinus. Classification (NCBI taxonomy): domain Eukaryota; kingdom Metazoa; phylum Chordata; class Actinopteri; order Gadiformes; family Gadidae; genus Melanogrammus; species Melanogrammus aeglefinus. Next base: position 4,215 of record OLKM01006713.1, read on the forward strand.
CTAACTAGCTGTCACTATGCTTTGAGTAAGGACTACAAACTGACACACTAACAAGTTAGCCAGCGAGACGGCCTAGCGGCTAGCTCCACGCTGGCTCCCCTAGTCAGCGTTCAAACTCTGGCTCTCCTTTCCTTGTCAACTGGTTCTAAACCAGTGAAGATAAACAAACAAATATGCAAACAAATTGTACTTTTGCAACTCGCTATGAAAGACATGACACAGCAGTCATACGACAGCTTTTGGCCACCTGTTTCTACTTTCGCCTTTGATTCTGAGAAATTGTAACAATTCACGGATATATTAAATGCAGGTGCGCTGCTCTGTAGGCAAACCGCGAAGGAAAAAAGGGTAGCTGCTTCATCTGTTCATTTTAGAATGGTATATCTTGATGTTTATTGTACCTAGCCATCTATTGTCTTGTTCTTGGCTATGTGAATAAAAGTCTGCGTCGATGCTCGCAAGTCCAGTGTCCGAAGCGGACGTTGCCATGACAGTTTGAAAATTGTGCTTTTTGACACGAAAATTTTGAAAATACGTGTCCCTGATCACGAACAATAGATTAAAATAACGTGACAGTGTCACATATTTTCGTAAGACCGGGTTTTACCAGGCATCTGACGCTTTGTGAACGTTATCACACGTTGTTTGCCAGGCGCCTTGGTAACTGATGTCCTGGTTAAGCTCCTGGAAATGCTGCCTTCTCTTCCATCTTCAATCACTAGGATTATTGTCCATGTCGGGTCAAATGACTCTACCAGTTGTAAATCAGAGCTCATGAAAAATGATTTTAATGCTCTCATTAGCTTCTTTAAGCAGTGTGGTAAAACTGTTTTTATCTCTGGGCCAATTCCTATACTAGGACACGGCGACAAACGTTTCAGTAGACTATTAAGCTTAAACACTTGGCTGCGGACCACTTGCTGGGGAAACAACGTGGGATTTATTGACAATTTCGATGCATTTTGGAATAGAGTCACTCTACTCGAGGGATGGTTTGCATCCGAGCGCAAAGGGCTCACGCGTGTTAGCAGCAAACTGTCGCTACACTGCGACACACCATCACCAATGCCAATACCCGTACTGTCCGTACTTACTAGCCAAAATTTGAGTACACAGTACGTTCCAATTCAGATCCGGCGAAAAGAAGTATACTTTAAGGACTCGGATGCCGTACTCAAAACGGGCTAATCGTGAAGTGTGGATCGAAGGACACTCCTCGTACTCAACGGCAGCCATCTTAGCTACGTAGCGGAAGCGGCGGAGCAAGGCTAAGCGCTCAACTCGAAAAAATAGTAGACTAAACTTGATCATTGATATCATAATATCATGACTACGACTTTAATAACTTTAATCACAAAAGTAAACCCCCACTATAACTTAAATGACAGGTCTAATGCTGCTGTTGTATGAGCTACGTTGGTAAACAAAAAAAAGCATACATGACGTTTAAATAACACCATTGTCTCCGTCAGGAGGAGGAGGTAACGTTGACGACGTCGGCGCATTCTCCACATTTGCTGCGTTAACGGACCCATATTGCACAACTAAAAAGATGTTTAAACACAACGGGTACTTTATTCCACACTTCAAAGCGGGATGTTTTTGGCGGGTGACGAGCGGCGGGCTGTCGCGATCGTCATTTTCGGGTAAGTGCACCACAGAGAGCACTCGATTTGGAACAGCACTCACATCTGAAAAATTAGTGTACTCAAGTGAGTACGGATAGTGCAGAAAGTGTACTTCCCTTAAGTATACTCATGGAAGTACGGGTATTGGAACACGGCACATGTCCGTCTCCGAGAATGACTACCTTCGTCGGCCACCCAGCCATTTCCGGTGGAGTTGGCGAGCCCACCGCAGCCTGCAGCCACCGCAGCCTGCAGTCTCCATCGCCCCCTACTGTCCCAAACCTTTGCCGCTAGCGCCTCCCACCGTTTTGCTCAGAGACACGTTCCCTTATCGTCGAACATCCCCGTGATGATCGGACACAGAAGGATATGATGACGCACAACAAGCTCGCAAAGTGAAATCTCTCAACCTGCTCTCTCCACATTACTTCAGCTGCAAAATAACTCACAAGAAACGGCCCCGGCTCGCACTGTGAAGCTAGATCTCTTGAATGTTAGATCACTTGCAAATAAGTAATTTCTGATAAATGATCTCATCTCCACACATGACCTTGATTTCCTGCTATTAACTGAAACATGGTTAAATTAAGCAAATAGTGCTGTCACCCTCATTGAGTCCGCTCCTCCTAACTATGATTTTCTGTCGTCTTTTAGAGAATCAAAAAAGGGGGGAGGTTTAGCCACAATATTCAAAACTTTGTTTCAATGTAAACAGTTATGTCATGGTACATTTTCATCATTTGAGTATATGTGTGTCCTAATTAAGGGTTCCCCTCGGTTTCTTACGGTGACAATCTATAGACCCCCCAAACAGTCATAAAGAGCATTTATAGATGAATTTAGTGATCTCCTGTCAATCATATGTGTTGAGTTTGGCTGTCTAATCATCTCAGGAGATTTCAATTTGCATATGGAAAAATCAGACAACATATAATACACCAAAGATTGCCTTGCTCTATTGGACACTTTCAGTCTTACGCAGCATGTTCAAGGCCCCACACGCTCCCATGGTCACAGTCTTGACCTTATCATCACAAAGTGTCTCAGTGACAATCAAAGATTTAGCATTATCTGACCATTTCTGTTTATTTTCTTATGTCCCCCTGTATTCAGAGTAGCTGCATAATGACTGGAAGGAGGATCAAATGAAAACACAGCAGCTCTCTTTGAACAAGCTCTCACATACAAACATCCCAGATTTTCCTAACCTCTGGTGGATTCTGTAATGGATCTATTGGAACTCTTTTTACAAATCACAAAATGGAGATCATCATCATGAATGATGTTGCCCTCTTAAACTTAAGTCAATTACCAGCAAACAGTAAGCCCCATGGTTAAATAGTCCAAACGGGATACCAATCCCCTCATGTCAGAGTTCAGCCTGATAGACATTAATACACTAGAAAAAAACCTTAAAAAGCCTCAACTCCTCCACCTTCAGTCTAGACACAATCCATACCTACAAACTTTTTAAAAAAATATTTGTTCATCTACTATCGGACAGTGTACTCCAAATAGTGAACTTGTCACTTCAGTCAGGAATTTTCCCTGAATCTGTGAAAATGGCTGTTGTAAAGCCCCTGCTCAAAAAGAAAAGCCTAGACCCATCAGTATTAAATAACTACCGTACCGTATCCAACTTGCCCTTTATTGGGAAACTTATCAAGAAAGTGGTTTTTTATCAGCTAAACGATTTTTTTAACAGCAAATTGCTGCCTTGATCCGTCAGGCTTCCGGGCCAATCATAGTACTGAAACAGCTCTTATAAAGGTCCTGAATGACGTCTCAACTCAGACTCTGTCAGTAAAACTATCAGTGCTCTGATCATACTGACCTCAGTGCAGCCTTTTGATACAATTGATCATAGCATACTCCTACGCCAATTAGAACATGGCGGTTGGACCTTCAGCAGAGTAATCAACATGGCTGAAGTCCTATCTGCAGGAGAGAGCCTTCTTTGTTGCCCTTGGTAACTACACCTCAGCTCTAGCACCCTTGACGTCAGGTGTCCCACAAGGGTCAATCCTGGGGCCACTTCTTTGTAATCTCTACATGCTCCCACTGGGTCAGATTATAAAGAACACTCAGGTTTCATATCACAGCTATGCAGACGGCACACAACTTTATTTAGCCCTGTCACCTACTGATAAGGATCCCCTTGGCTCACTATGTGACTGCCTAGACCAAATAAATAGTTGGTTGTCACAAAACTTTTTAAAATTGAACAAAGAGAAGACTGAAGTAATTTTATATTTGGGGAGGAAGGATGGAAAAGACAAAAATGGCTACATACTTTTTTAGGGCAAAGGGGTTGCGAAGTTAGGACAGGTCAGAAACCTTGGAATCATAATCGATAACGACCTCAACTTTGACAATCACATGAGAGCTGTAGCTAGGACATCTTTTTATCACCTGAAAAAATTTGCCAAGCTGAGAGACCTTATGTCCCAGTCTGACCTGGAAAAGCTTGTCCATGCTTTTATTTCATGCCGGCTAGACTACTGCAACGGTCTCTTCACAGAACTCCCAAAAAAGACCATTAAACAACATCAATTAGTTCATCCCCCTCAGGCCTTTCAGGCCACAGAAAAGCCAGGTGTTATGCATGCCATATACCCGCACTAAACAGGGTGAAGCGGCTTTCAGCTACCATGCAGTCCAGATTTGGAACAAACTCCCTGATCACGTTAAGAATGCTCCAACCATTGCCAATTTTAAAACCCAATTGAAGACACCTCTTCTCCATGGCACTTTCTGTTTTAATTTTATTTTATTCATTATCTTAACCCCCTTTTTTATCTTGTTATTACTACTATTGCGATATGCTTTCAGCTTGTACTATTACTGTGATAGGATTTATATGTGTGATATGTTTCTTACTGGTGTACTTCTATTTGAGGTAAAGCCTTAGCTGTGTAAAGCACATTGTGTCTACCTGGAGGATGAAATGCACTGTATAAATAAACTGCCTTGCCTTTACATGGCCTGTGGTGGTGGAGGTGAGGTTGGCTACTTCAATGTAGCGTGAGAAGTAGTCAATTACCACAAGGTACATTGCGCTCTTCCACTGAAAAAGATCTGCTGCAACGCGCTGCCATGGTCTAGCAGGTAATGGCGTCATCAGCAGTGGTTCTGGTGCATGGTGAACTTCTTTTGCACAGCTTACAGTTTTCCACTTTCTGGTTTATGTGTTTGGTCAGACCTGGCCACCATACAGACTGCTGTGCTCTGGCGATGCATTTTGTCAATGCCCTGGTGTCCTTCATGATTTTGTCGAGCATCTCCTCTTGCATAGTACCTGGCGATGACGAGTCTTTCCGCCCTTCATTAAGCAGTCCGTCTGCTACTAGCAGATCTTGGTGATACTGCCAGTACTGTTGTATAGAGTTCTGGTGGGAGAGCCTTTCTGTTTGGCCATCCTGTCTGCACCAGGTTTTGAGTCTTTGCAGACATCATCTGTGTCCTGTGTGGCTCTGATCTGAACCAGTCTTCCCCTCTTGATGCAGGTAAGTGTTTCACTATGTTGTTTGATGTACAACCTGACATCTGTCTCCAGCTGCTTTTCCTCCTCTGTAGGCGCGGTTTGGATTGGTCTGCTGTAACAAGATTTTTCCCCGGCACGTGTTCAATTCTGTATGTGAAGCGGAGTAGTCGCAGTCTGAATCTCAGAACGCGTGAGGGCAAACCATCAAGGCCTCTGCCCGCTCAGTAGGGGAGATGAGGTGTGTTTGTGTTCTGTCTGTATGAGAAGTTCCATCCCACTAAATAAGACCTGAAGAGCTCACACATGCCCATGTCAACAGCAGCGCCTCTTTTTTTCAATCTGGGCGTATCTTACGCTCTGCCTCTGTCATGCTGCGTGAGATGAAGGCAACTGGACCCCAGTCCCCTGACGGTTGCTTCTGAGACAGAACCCCTCCGAGCTCAAATGAGGAAGCATCTGCTGGCAACTTTTTATGTCTCTGTGTCGGGCAGTAACTGTGCTAGGACAGGCGGGTGAGCTCAGTTTCTCGACGCAGCTCCCGAATGGCGGCTGCTGCACGCTCCCCCGGGCCAGTCATTGTCTGCTTTCAGCAGGTCTCTTATTGACTGTGTGAGCTCAGCGATACGTGGTTGAAACTTCCCCCACATAGTTAACCATGCCAAAAATCTCCTGACATCAAGCAACATCCTTAGGTGTGGGCAATTTCTGTGATTGCCTTGATTTTACCTGGGTCTGCTTCGATGCTCTGTGCGCTGTTGGCGTGACCCAGGAAAGTGACCCGATCCACAGCAAACTTGCATTTATCATTGTTGAGTGTCAACCCCTCTTTTTGGAGTCGCCTCAACACTTGGTGCAGCCTGTGGTCGTGTTGTTCACGGGATGGCCCAAAGACAAGACATGACATGACGGTCCCTTCCATTTCTGCCAGCATCTGTGTCAATCGCTTTTAGGAAGTGCTCGTGCCGATGGATTCCAAATGGCAATCTGTGGAAACAGTACCTTCCAAAAGGTGTGATGAATGTGGTTCAGCGGAGCTGAGTCTGGGTGCAGGGGCACTGCCAGAATCCTGCAGTAGATCGAGTTTTGTGAACACTGTTGCACCTGAAAGGCTCGCCAAGGTTTCATCAACAGCAAGGAGGATGAGTCTCTCACGGCAGATGTACTAATTTAGGTGGGTTAGATCAACACAGATTTCTGATTTTTTCATTTGGGCTTTGGTGCCACCACCATCCTCTGCGCAACCAATCTGTCGGGCTCGTCAATGGGTGCATTACTCCCATTTTCTCCATTCTTTGAGTTCCTCTCTTACTCTTGTCCACCAATGGAAGTGGTACCCGACGCGGCAGTGACAAAGCATAAGGCTTGGCATCCTCCTTCAGCTTAATTTTGTACTCCCTTGCAGGCGTCCCAAGTCTGTAAAAACGTTGGGGTACTGGCTCTTGAAGTCTGCTGACAGCTCCTGAATGCAGCAACTGGTCGCAGTAAACTGTATGTGTTTTGGATTGCTGGAAGGCAAGCAGAGGTTGGGCAACCTGTCTATTACATAAACAGGTTGAGTTGTGGTCCGGTCTTTGAATGTTATTTTGCCATTAAACTGACCTCTCACTTTAAATGTCTCATTCCGTGAGAAACTGAGAATACTTGTTTTTGTGGAAATACTATAGGTCGCGACGAGTTGCATATGCATGCTGCGCGTGAAAGTGTTACTCTACCCCTTACCTATTGGCAATGATAGAGATCACAGAGAAAAACGAGCGGATGAGAAAACCCCATCCGGTGTGACGTCCACACCGAAATTTATATTCATGGCCAGCCTTCCCGCTCAGCTTAGCTAGCTGGCTACGCCCACGGCAGACAGGAAGTAGCAGAGCTCATTTCTGCGCTCAGCGCACAGCTGCTCTTAGCCAATCAGAGTGCCGAGCAGATTAGGCATTATAATTGCATATTCGATGTTAAGAGGCGAAATCTGTCGTTCCTCCCCTCCCACTCACCTCCCCAACAACTAAACGAGCTGAAACAGACGCCAGCAAAAGCTTTTTTTCTCTAAACCGCTCTTAGGGCATCAATTCCAGATAAGATCACCGCAATTAACGAAAAAACGAATGGATGAGACGCTTTAGTGGGGTTTGCTAGGCACATAGTGGCAATCACCGCTCTTGTTAGTATGCCATGGCTGTTTTTCTGAGTAGAACTGTAGGTGAAATGGCTGTCACTCCGCATCCAGTGGTCCAGCTTAAAGGTGGTTTGTTGCCCATTAACATCAGCGTCTTTTTCCAAGATTGCTCGCTTCACCTGCCGACACTGCTCCCAGGAAAACAGCTTCCACATCTGGCTTCAGAATTGCATGGCCACTCTACCTGATCCTGCATACAACTGCATCATGGCCTTTTCTTATGGCATTTTCTGCCTCTGCTCCCGTGCAGCACAGTTATTGAGGGATGTGCAAGTGTTTTTTCAACACCGGCCACAGCTCTTCTCTCTTTTTGAACTCCTTTGAGTCTTGCTTGTTGCTTTTTCCTGTCTGACTTTGTCTGGTGAACTTTTTGGAAATTTGAAATTTCACCATGTCACGTCTGCTTCTCTCTGTCCTTTTTAGTTGTTGTTTCATGTACAGTTGCGTTGTGTTTTTTTTTATTTCTTCATGTTGTCTGATTTTGAGGACAGTTTTTGCCAGTGTTAGTTCACTGTCCATCTGCAGCTTCCTCTGACAGTCCATTGTGTCTCAAGCCTACCACTAATCTGTCCCCGAATCATTTCTTCTGAGTGTGCCAATATTGAGTGTTCTGCTAGTTTATAAACTGCAGAGCATGAAAGATTCAGCCGGCCGTTTCCCTGCTCTCTTGCCTCGTTGGTTAACCGGACGCCCGTTCCTATTATTGTGTTTGCAAATGTATTTTTCAAAAACATTTCTTACACAGATGTATTTCTTCTGGTCTGCTCCACTTAAACCAAGTGTGCACAAAATCTCAACTGCCTGTCTGCAGCTCCAGGTTAAACCAGTGAATACTTGATATTCTCGTTGCCTTCATTCAGGTCTTCCGCGATCCCGGCATCGTCAAAACGGCGAATCCAGTTGGGCCATTACCGAAGTTCCGAGAAGTCAAAGTATCCGGTGGCTTATAAAAACAAGGGACTCCATTTTTTCTCCGTTTGCATGCTCGCACCGGACCGCTGTCGGCTCACCGTCTCGCTGGCTCTCGCTCTGCTAGTTTCTAACCGCTTAGCTTATCCCCGCGGCATTTCCTGCACAGAGTCGGTTGTTTATTTTCAAACCATCTTCGAACTCCGACGTCGGCTTGTGACGGAATCAGCACTTTGACACATGTAACAGGATCTATGATATACTGTGTGGTTTAATAGACAGGAGAGACTCGTTGTTGCGGGTCGTACATTGGGTACTTTATACATGCTTGTTACATCCAGGGTGTTCACGTAGCCTAAACCTTCAAACCTCCTTATAGGTTCCTACGCATAACATAAATATCCCAGTTAGCATACTTAACGTTCCTACAACATAACACTTTTCTTCTTCTTCCTTATGAATTTAAATTTAAATAAGGCCTTTTTTTAAGACAATAAAGGCCGACAGTCGGCAGACTGGATATGGCCCTCAAATTGTCTTGACCCCCGTGGAGGAGCTGTTAATAAACCTAAATTCAAGGCCGCCCTGGTACGGAGGTGGGGTACCTGAGGTACGCGTCAGAGAGTCCAGGGCCATGTGAGGGTACCCCACTGGTTGAAGGTTATTGTGTTTTTCTGTATTTAGATTTTTCGGTTTGCCTTCGAAGAACACATGCAAACCGTGTGCGTGCCACAGCCATGTTCCAAATGTTTTTCTTTTGGTAACTGGGTAGAGAAACCTACGTGCAATTCATCAATCTTCACAGATTATGTTGGATGGATTAGTGCTTGTAATGGAGCCGCCGGCTACGATCGACATCTCCAGTTGGATGTAAGCCTGTTAGGACTATTTATACTTCTGTTGTAAGCGCCCTCTCGCATAGCGCACTCAGCCAATATTGCTCTTGTGGTAATGATAGGGCCGATGAAAATCTGGTCCGGACATGGATGGTCATCTGAAGGGACTGAGATGTGCTCAGGCATCTCCGGACATTATAGATAAAGACTACCTTTGCAAAATAAACGGAGGGCTAGCGCAAAGTTAGTCCTGAAGTGAACTGAGGCCAGGTCTCAATTGGTAGGTTTGCTTATGTAGGTGGAGAAGACAATTTAAATATA
>OLKM01006714.1:0-13565 GCA_900291075.1 Melanogrammus aeglefinus
AAACTACACAGCAGGTGGCGCTTTTGAGTCAGTTTAAGGCCGCCAGTGTCAGAGTATTAGAGTGTTTACGGTACTCTGCTTTACGGCTGTCGTAACGTAGCAGTTGATGTTTACTCTAGTAGGTGTTACGGCAGTGGGAGGGGCTTTTACGTGAGTCTTCACCGGTATGCGGTGTACATGAACCCGAGAGCTCTTGGAATAAAGTCAGAAGTAACAACCTACCTGTGTCTGGACCTTCCGTGTTTTATTACATGGTGTCAGAAGTGGCCAGTGGTTTTGCAAAGAGTGTAAATCATGGCGAAGTTCAACCCACCGGAGAGTTTCAGCTTTGATAAACCGACGGAGTGGACCGACTGGAAAAGGCGGTTCGAGAGATATCGGACGGCTACGGAGCTCAACAAGAAGTCGGGTGAAGTACAAGTGTGTTCCCTGGTGTACGCAATGGGGAGTGAAGCAGAAAATATTTTCAAGTCGTTTACTTTTACTGACCCAGGGCACCAGAATAATTACAAAGTAGTGATGGAGAAGTTCGACGAGTACTTTTTCCCACGGCGGAATGTAATCCATGAGCGTGCTGTTTTTCACCAGCACGTGCAGCGGCCTGGCGAGCCGGCAGCAGACTTTCATCCAAGGGCTCTCTCATGATTTTATCAGAACACTGCGAGTTCGGGGAGAGTAGAGATGAAAAAAATATTACAGGACCAAATCGTGGGTGGGGATGCTAAGGATAAATAGCCAGTCTCTAAGTTGCAGCTCATGGCGGATCTTAACAGCTGCGCAGACTATACAGTCTGTTCGCCAGTCAGAGACAGTGAACATGCAGATCAGTGCGCAGTCAGCAGAGGCCATGGCAGCCACGGCATCCGTACAAGAGGTGCGGGGTGCGCGGGAGAAGAATATAAAATGGCAGCGCAACGTCAAGAGAGGGGGAAAGACGGAGCACGGGAGGAAGTGCAGCCGGTGTGGGAAAACAGAGCACAAGGATCCAGAGAGATGCCCCGCTCGCAATTCAGCTTGCAACAAATGCGGCAGGAACGGACATTGGCAGAGCCAGTGCAAAACCAAAGCGGTGAGTGAAGTAACAGAGGCAGATGAGCAGAGTGAATACTTCCTGGGATCAGTGAATGCAAACGTGAGTGATGAGTGGACAGTGCAACTTCTTCTGGGTGCAACTCCTGTGAAGTTTAAGATCGATACTGGGGCTGATGCTAGTGTAATGTGTGAAGAGACTTTCAATATGCTCATTCCAGAGAGAAATTAAGCAGACAATGTTATCTTTGACCAGCCCAGGGGGTCAATTAGACTGTAAAGGACAATTTCAAGTTAACACACACAAAAAAAAAGAACTCATACTCATTCCCAAGTGTATGTTGTTAGAGGAAAGTGTGTCAACAATTTACTCAGTAGATCCACTGCAAGCTGAGATGAGGCCTCGCGTGAAAACGGATCGAGGGAGGTCCATGGTGCCTTTGGAGAGCATGGCACGCTCAAGACGGAGCCTGTGAGGATACAGCTCAAGGACAACGGCACCCCATACGCGGTGCAGACTGCGCGCAGGGTCCCAATACCGCTGACGTCCAAGGTCAGGGAGGAGCTGCGCCGCATGGAGGAGTGCGGCATCATAGAGGAGGTAACCCAGCCAACCGATTGGTGCGCCCCCATGGTGCCCGTGCTCAAAAAGAAAGGAAAGGTTCGTATATGTGTGGATCTTAAGAAACTAAATGAACAGGTAAAGAGGGAGAGATTCATCTTACCTACACCAGAGGAGATTACAGCGGAGCTGTGTGGAGCAACGGTGTTCTCCAGCCTTGATGCAGCCTCTGGGTTCTTCCAGATTCCTCTGCACAGTAAGAGTAGCCTACTCACCACATTCATTACGCCATTTGGCAGGTACTGTTTCCGGCGCTTACCGTTCGGGATAACGAGCGCCCCAGAAATTTTCCAAAGGAAAATGTCGGAGACACTTCAAGGCCTACAGGGCGTCTCAGTTTACATGGATGACATTGTTGTGTATGGAAAGGACATGGAAGAGCACGACCTCCATCTCAAGAAGGTCCTGGAGAGAGTCAAGTCTGCTGGGCTCAAGCTCAATAAGGAAAAGTGTAAGCTCAGACAAGAGCAGCTCAACTTCCTGGGCCAGGTGGTCGATGCCACAGGCGTGCGGCCAGATCCAGCAAAGGTGCGAGCAATTCCGGGAGCTCGCTGCACCAGAGAGAAAACGTCACAGAGAGCTCAAACGTATCCTGGGCATATGGTGAAACTATCTCGGTAAATATGTGCCGAAACCTGTCCACAGTGGGCCAGCCACTGTACGAGCTGCTCCGGTCCAAGACAGCTTGGACCTGGGGTCCAGCACAACACACAGCTTTTGAGAAGCTAAAAGAGCTACTGATGACATCGCCAGTGTTAGTGTTTTATGACGTCAACAGACCCACCGCTGTCTCAGCTGATGCAAGCAGCTATGGGCTCGGTGGCGTGCTGTTGCAGCTCCATGGACAAAACTGGAAACCAGTCGCATACTGCTCAAGGAGGCTGACAGACGCAGAGACTAGATACGCTCAGATTGAGAAAGAGTGCCTGGCGAGTGTCTGGGCCTGTGAACGGTTTGAAAAATACCTCTACGGCCTTGAGAGTTTTGAACTTGTGACAGACCACAAGCCCCTGGTCCCACTAATGAACAGTAAGGACTTAGACAACGTTCCATTAAGGTGCCAGAGACTTCTTATGCGGCTCATGCGCTTTAAGCCAGTGGCTGCGTATGCGCCGGGGAAGACCCTTGTTGTGGCAGACACACTGTCACGGAGCCCTCTGAGTCACACGGAGGACGGGAGAGACACACACTCTGAGGTTGAGTGCTACATTGCAGCAGTCATGGACAGCGTGCCAGCTACCCCACAAAAGATAGACAACATCCGAGCAGCTACTGCGGCTGATGAGAAGCTGCAGACAGTGATCAGGTTCGGCTGGCCAGAACACGCATGCCAAGTACCAAGTAACATACGTGAGTACTTTTCTATGAGAGATGAACTTTCAGAGTATGGCGGAATGGTCGTTAGAGGAAGCCGCATCGTGATACCAGGGACGCTGAGGGCAGACATCCTTGAGAGAATCCACGACGGACATCAAGGGCTCTCAAAGTGCCGGGACAGGGCAAACGCCGCTGTCTGGTGGCCCGGCATTTTCCTCACAACTGAAAACACAAGGTGTTGTCATGTCAGTCTCTGCTGTGAGTTGAGAAGAGCACAGCAGAAGGAGCCGTTTGATCTCTACCCCCGCTCCCCGACAGACCATGGCAGCGCATAGCTCTGGACCTATGTGAACATAATAAGCAGAGCTACTTAATCATCTCAGACTACTACTCGAGATACATCGAGATATTGCACATGAAAAACAACAAGTGCTCATGTCTCTGCTTGAAAGCTATATGCGCCCGCTACGGCATTCCAGATGTGGTCGTCAGCGACAACGGGCCGCAGTTCAACAAGCCACAGAGTTTCAAGACCTCGCCCGAGAGCTTGACTTTGAAACACGTCACCTCAAGCCACAACAACGCACAAGGCAACGGTCACGCAGAGAGGGCGGTGCAGACCGCAAAGCGAATATTGAAACAGAACGACCCTCTCATCGCACTCATGTGCTACAGGTCAACACCAATGCAGCCCAACTGGAGCCAGCCCAGCTGAACTACTAACTAATGGGCCAGAAGATTCGAACGACACTGCCTACCCTCGAGAGAAAACCTGGCAGCCCTCATGGCCCGACGGGCAGAGCGCATCAGGCAGAAAGGACGAGGCAGAGAAAGAAGAAGCAAGCCTTCTACTACAACAGACGCCATGGGGCCAGACCCCTACCCCCACTTCAGCCTGGTGGTAACGTCCTCACCAAGCTGGACCACCAGAAATCCTGGACAGCTCCTGCAGTTGTGACCGCTGAGAAGTGTCACGCCACGCTCTCTACATCATCCAGACGCAGCAGGGGGCAAAGACTCAGGGCGCAACCACGGCGCCACCTGCAGGAGATGCCTGCTCCCACAGCCGCCTGGAGGCAAAGCACCCTGTCTTACCTGTTTTGCACGGACATCAATCGACAAGCAGGGGGACTCCAGTGTGTCAGCATGGCATGCTGGTGCTGCTAGAAAATCTGTCACAGACCAGGTCTGGACGGATCTCTAAGCCAGTCATCAGACTGGACTTGTGAGTTGACAATGTCCTCCACACTCATGGCCTTTGGGGGGAAGAAGGGAAAAGAGTTCCAGGTGTGGTAACACCTTTAAACCACATAAAAGAGTTCCAGGTTGGTAAAGCCACATAAAAAGAAAAAGAGTTCCATAGCATTGTTCTTTACAGAATGTTTATCTGTTTACTTTATTGAGGAAAGTAGAACTAAAAAGGGGAGATGCCAGAGTATTAGAGTGTTTACGGTACTCTGCTTTACGGCTGTCGTAACGTAGCAGTTGATGTTTACTCTAGTGGGTGCTACGGCAGTGGGGAGGGGCTTTTACGTGAGTCTTCACCGGTATGCGGTGTACATGAACCCGGAGCTCCTGGAATAAAGTCAGAAGTAACAACTGACCTGTGTCTGGACATTCTGTGTTTTATTACAGCCCAGGACGAATATTTTTTCTCTCCCAAAATCATCTTCTAACGTGTGTTGATTCGACTTGCCGCCCTTTGGACTCGGAATCGTACGACGGATACCTGCTCAGAAAGACAAGAGAAAAGTCGTCAGAAAGATTTTGGGGAGAAAAAAATATCCTCCTGGCGGCCTTAAACTGACTCAAAAGCACCACCTGCTGTTGTGTAGTGTGAATCACAGGACATTTGGTTGTCAGTCACGTGGACTTTTGGCACTAATTTTCCGCCTCGCTGATCCGCACGCGCACATGCAGTTCCATACTTGTAGATTCTTTTTGTACTTGAAGGATTTTTTGTTGTAATTGAAGAAGTATGTTTCTGAGTGTGTCTATGTGTGTGTGTGAATCGTTGTGCGTGAGTAAAACACATTTTGTGTGTGTGTGATAATCGTTGTGTGCGTGAGTGAAACACGTTTTGTGTGTGTGAATCGATCGCTGTGCGTGAGTATAAAACACGTTTTGTGCGGTGTGTGAATCGTTGTGTGCGTGAGTAAAAACACGTTTTGAGTGTGTGTGTGGAATCGTTGTGTCGGTGAGTGTAAAACACGTTTTGTGAGTGTGTTGGGTTTTAGCATGATTCTAACTCCATAGAAAACCGGAAATCCACATCGGGCTCCACGTCATGAGACGCTCGTAATCCTTAAAGGGACAGCGATCCCTGAACCACCAAGACAGTAAACGACATGCCTAACACAGTGTAGAGAGCAACACATAACAAAATACTGTAGTTGAATTATGTTACACTCACTACTCCCTCAAGAATTCACCATCAGAAGAAAACAAAAGCAAAACAGTTATCGCGGGGGCGGGCATATTAACCGGCCACAACGGCTGTGTTCGTACAGGAGAAGTCGAGGAGCCCACACTCGGTGGCAGGCGTCCCACCATGACACGGGAAGGAAGGGGCATGGGAGTGGTGGGGGTTTCAAGAGAGAGGGGAGCAGGGGCAGGGGCCGAGCAGCTGGAGTCCTCCGCGTTGTGGGGGCTGAGCCAAGTCAATGGGTCTGGCCACGTCCAAGTAAACTGCGTGCCCTGTCGGAAGAGTGAGCACAGAAACGGGCAACCCAGGTGCTGATAAATTTCTATGATGCTAGGCGACGTGTCAGGCACGCACAGCCTCAGGCCAACGGGTGAGGCTGTGCCACTTGTGCCAACCATGGGCAGAGGGCCGACCAGATCCACGTTTACATGGTCAAACCATCTCTCCAGCACTGGGAACAAACTCCAGCGGGGCTTTTAGTGTGGCGGTGCAACCTTGGCCGGGCTGCACTCAAGACAGGTGTAAGCCCAGTCCCTAACGTCCTTCTTGAGGCCGTGCCAAACAAACTTAGCCGCAACCAATCTCTGTGACGCTTTCGAACCTGGTTGGGAGAGCCCATGGATGGCATCAAAAACTTGTCGTCTCCCTCCCGTGGGAATGATTGGGCGAGGACTGCCTGTGGAGACGTCACACAGGAGCGTGGTGCCGGCATCGCTAATAACCACATCCTCTATTTTCAGCCCTATAGTCAAGGTCCTCAGCAGTTGCACGTCTGGTCCGCTGCAATGCGGTTGTAATCCAAGCCAAGATGGACTGCTCCTACCACAGGCTGTGACAGGTGGCAGTCCGCCACTTGGTTATCCTTACAGCGCTAACGTGCTGTAAATCCGTGGTGAACTCAGAAATGTAGGACAGATGACGTTGCTGGCGGGTGGACCACGGCTCAGCCACCTTGGCCATGGCTGTGGTGGTCGACAAAAGTGGTGAAAGTGTCAACCTTCCAACAGGGAACGAAAGTGTCTGATGGCAAGGTAGAAACCAAGCAGCTCCCGGTCAAAAGTGCTGTACTTCCGGACGAGCAACTGACGGCGCTGAAGAAGGCAAGTGGCTGCCAGGCCCGCCGCCCACCACTGCTCGTAGACGGCATCGACAGCGTAGTCCGAGACATCCGAGGTGATGGCGATGGAGGCTGTGGAGAGAAGGATGGTGCCAGCATGGTGGTGGCGTTCGCGCCCGGGCCGCCTTAGTGGCAACGAAAGCCTTGTCCCTGTTCTCAGTCCAGTCCACAGCGTGCTTGGGCTTACCTTGCAAGGCCTCATGCAAGGGTCGCATGAGCTGGGCAGCTCGAGGGATGAAACAGTGGTAAAAATTCACCTTGCCGCGGAACTCCTGCAGGGACTTGACAGTGAGTGGCGTGGGAACTGTGCGACCGCCTCAACCTTTGATGGGAGAGGGGCTGCACCTTCCTTAGTGACTGTGTCCCAGGAAATCGATGACAGAGAGACCAAACTGGCACTTGGCGGGGTTGACAATTAGCCCATGTTGGCTGAGCCGCTCAAAAAGTGTCTGGAGGTGCACCAGGTGCTGAGATTTGGACGTGCTCGCCATTAGGATGTCATCCAAGTACACAAAAAGAAAAGGCAGCTCCCGCAAAACAGAGTCCATGAGGCGTTGAAAAGATTGAGCTACGTTTTTAAGGCCAAACGGCATCCGCAGGAACTCAAACAGACCCAAAGGCTTGATCACTGCTGTTTTGGGAACGCCCAGTGGGTGGTACAGGCACCTGATGATATCCCCAGTCAAGGTCTACCTTGGAAAAAATCACCATACCAGCCAGATGTGACGAAAAATCCTGAATATTCGGCACTGCATACCGGTCAGGCGTCATTGCCTCATTTAGCCGCTGGTGGTCGCCACACGGGCGCCAGCCCCCGCCGGGTTTTGGGACGATGTGGAGTGGTGAGGCCCATGGGCTGTCGGACCGGCGGACTATACCCAGGCGCTCCATGTTTGCAAACTCAGCCTTTGCAACGGCAAGCTTGGTCGAGTCGAGGCGCCGAGCACAGGCGTAAACGGGTGGACCCGTAGTGGCGAGATGTTGCTCCACACCATGCTTCACGGCAGACACAGAGAAAGTAGGCTGAGCGAGGGCTAGGAAACAGGCAAGCAAACGATGGAAGTCATCTGAGGCGGAGAGCATGCTAGACAGTCTAATGGAGTCAGCCCCACTGAGCGTGCATGCATAGGAAAAAAACGTGACGCGTCAATTAAACGGCGGTTCTTGACATCCACCAACAGTCCGTGCACACAGAAAAAATGGAGACCTTTGCTGTAACAAAGTCCCAGCCAAATCGGTGGCCTCCGAAACACAATTCAATGTACCTTGTTCCATAGGTATGGATGGGGCTACCATTAGCAGCTACCACAGGGGGGCCTTGGCCGTTGGTCACCATGTCCAAACGGGAAGCAGGCAGGATGCTCCTTTGTGCTCCCGTGTCACACAGGAACCGCCGTCCGAAGATGCTGACGTGGATGAAAAGCAGCCTGCCAGCACGGCCGACGCTCATGGCCACGACCGAGCGCCGGTGTCACACCAAATTTGTACCGGGTGCCAAATTTGTACCGCCTACGTAATCCATTCCAAACCTGCCTGGCAACAGATGATCGCGGACGATCGCGTCGAATGACGTAGGGAGGTTCGCGAACATTCGCGATATCGTTCATCGAGAGTGACAAGACAGATAACACTTATTTTACAAATTACATTTATTAGTGTTCCTCACTTTATATTTGTATTTGGATTTTAATTGTTTTAATCGCTTTTAGCTAGTAAACTGAGTGTATAAAGCAGGTTTCAAAAAATATTCACGCTCATGTTGCCAAAGACGAAATAACATAATACAGATAACGGATCGCCAGACAACTTTTTGTTTTTACTTTATATTTGTATTGTATTTAATTGTTTAATCGAATTTAGCTAGTAAACTGAGTGTATAAAGCAGGTTTCAAAAAACATTCGTGCTCATGTTGCCAAAGACAAAATAACATAATACAGATAACGGATCGCTTGATAACACTTGTTTTTACTTTACATTTGTATTGCATTTAATTGTTTAATCGAATTTAGCTAGTAAAACTGGTGTGTTAAAGTGTATCATAGTCTAGCTACACTTGTGTTTAATTTAATTAGATAGAGAGAGAGAGAGAGAGAGAGAGAAGAAGAGAGAGAGAGAGATAAGGAGAGAGAGAGAGAGAGAGAGAGAGAGAGAGAGAGAGAGTGAAGAGAGAGAGAGAGAGAGAGAGGTAGAGAGAGAGTAGAGGAGAGGGGAGGAGAGAGAGAGAGAGAGAGAGAGAGAGAGAGAGAGAGAGAGAGAGGAGGAGAGAGAGAGAGAGAGAGAGAGAGAGAGAGAGAAGAGAGAGAGAGAGAGAGAGAGAGAGAGAGAGAGAGAGAGAGAGAGGAGAGAGAGGAGAGAGAGAGGGAGGGAGGAGAGGGAGGAGGAGGAGAGGGAGGAGAGGGAGGGAGGAGGGAGGGAGGGAGGGAGGGATGGGTAGAGAGCTGAGCAGGCATTTTCCGAACTGGTAAATGTTGTTTTATTATTATTGACGGTATCCCAATAACATGAAGCCAGAAAAGTAGATAACTTAAAATAATATCCTTGATATTGTGGTTTTTTGGACTAAACCTTAAGGTAATGTTGAAAATGAAAACAAAACAAGCACAGTATAGGGAAATATATTTATTTAACAAAGTGGCCGATATTTTGTGATCTAAGAATAGGACGTAATGAGGCTAGCTATCTCATCTCAGGAGGAGTTAGATCAATCTGAACGCTAGGGCATAAATCATTTTCTGAACCTGTCTGTCTTCTCTCTAATGTCGAAATATATTAAACACTGTCTGCACTATTGTCCACTGCACTAACACAACACTGACACTACCTTACACATAGCATCACTTAACCCATTCAATCTCAGTCTCATTTCAATTAATCTAACACAGGGGCGATTCTAGGTTCTGACTTTTGGGTGGGCTCAGCCCCAAGGAAGCCACAGGGGTATTTGAAGTATATAAAGGATTTTGGATTTTGATTATCGTAGATGGGATTTCCTGAGATCCTAAATTGAATCTGGTGGGGGATAAATCTATCTATTTATCTATCAATCCAACACATTGTATATTTTTGAACAGTCTGCCTGTTTATTGTCAGAAAAGCACAGACCTTTTGTAACAGTTTAACCTCAGTTAAACTCATAATACCAATAAGTATTTCATCCCAGAGGAAAGGATTAAACACATGTTGGCTAGTCTCTAGCTCTTAAAGGATAAATAAATTGTTTATAACTTCATCTTTTTATCTGAGTTATAGACAACACTGTTGTAAATGTAGTATTATTATTATCCATGATTTTTCTTTTTTCCCGTCCAAGATTCTGTGACCATTATTTTCTTAGTTATTATGCTGTTGCATGTCTAAGCCAATATATGGCAGTGAGCTAAATAATGCAGTTCCGAACCACTAAAGTGATCAAAGAAAAAAAGGCTGTTTGGATGAAGGGAGAGTAATACTTTAATAACAAATTTGAGGTATATTCAATTTCTTTCTAAAACGAGCTACAACGACGTCCGTCGAATGGTCGACAGAATCTCAGAAATGACCATATTTTCCCATTTTCTTTGTATTTACACAGTAACTGAAACACATTGGTTTTCAAAGTACACTACACATGGTATACAGTGGGGCAAAAAAGTATTTAGTCAGTCACCAATTGTGCAAGTTCTCCCACTTAAAAAGACGAGAGAGGCCTGTAATTTTCATCATAGGTAATAAACCTCAGCTATGAGAGACAAAAATGAAAAAAAAAATCCAGGAAATCACATTGTCTGATTTTTGAAGAATTTATTTGCAAATTATGGTGGAAAATAAGTTTTTTGTCACCTATAAACCAGAGGCTCCTCTGTCCACTTGTTACCTGTATTAATGGCACCTGTTTGAACTCCTTATCAGTATAAAAGACACCTGTCCACAACCTCAAACAGTCACACTCCAAACTCCACTATGGCCAAGACCAAAGAGCCTGTCAAAGGGACACCAAGAAACACAATTGTAGACCTGCACCAGGCTGGGAAGTGTGAATCTGCAATAGGTAAGCAGCTTGGTGTGAAGAAATCAACTGTGGGAGCAATTATTAGGAAATGGAAGACATACAAGACCACTGATAATCTCCCTCGATCTGGGGCTCCATGCCAGATCTCACCCTGTGGGGTCAAAAAGATCACAAGAACGGTTAACAAAAATCCCAGAACCACACGGGGGGACCTAGTGAATGACCTCCAGAGAACTGGGACCAAAGTAACAAAGGCTACCATCACTAACACACTACGCCGCCAGGGACTCAAATCCTGCAGTGCCAGACGTGTCCCCCTGCTAAAGCCAGTGCATGTCAGGACCTGTTTGAAGTTTGCTAGAGAGACATTTAGATGATCCAGAAAACAGGGATTGGAGAATGTCATATGGTCAGATGAAACCAAAATATAACTTTTTGGTAAAAACTCAACTCGTCGTGTTTGGAGGAGAAAGAATGCTGAGTTGCATCTAAAGAACACCATACCTACAGTGAAGCATGGGGGTGGAAACATCATGCTTTGGGGCTGTTTCTACCAAGGGACCAGGACGTCTGATCCGTGTGACGGAAAGAATGAATGGGGCCATGTATCGTGAGATTTTCAGTGAAAACCTCCTTCCATCAGCAAGGGCACTGAAGATGAAACGTGGCTGGGTCTTTCAGCATGACAATGACCCCAAACACACCGCCCGGGCAACGAAGGTTTGGCTTTGAAAGAAGCATTTCAAGTAGGGATGCACCGAATTTTCAGCCACCGAATATTTTCGGCCGAAAATGGCCCAAAAGCGCATATTCGCCTTTCTAAGCCGAATATTTTCACGACCCAACGGCATCCGGAATTCGGCCGAAATACTCTTTATCACAGAAACAACACGGGCCGAAACAGACATTGTGTGAGATCAAACAAAAAAAGCGCGACCAGCCACGCTTGTCTGACGGATTAGCGCCAATATGTCTGCGGTGTGGACAATATTTCAATGTTTCTAAGATAAGACCACGTATAACGATTTGCAAAAAATTGCAATGCCTTGTTTTTATGAAGTTAGTACAACAGTCATAGCCATAAATGCAATGGCACCCCCTGGGTTGCCGCGGTGTGGACATTTTCACAACCGAGTATACACCGGTATTACCGAGTATAAAACGTATAAATATTTGAAACTTAGTGAACCTGCACAGTATCTTCTCGGCGTCAACTCTCTCTCACAACTCGTGACAGCTTCTGCAGCGCGCCATACTTCTCGGGTCGAGTAGACAGCGGCTTTCTTATAAACTATTTATAATAGTATAGATATAATCCCATATATAATATCACGGGCCAATGCTCTGCGCCTCCGATCGCCGCAGCGCGCGAGAGAGCTCTCGTAGCAGCGCGCGGCTTCACGGTGGTTGTTAACCGCGTCTGGTGTGGTTACCAGTCTTGCGCGTTCCAACGCAATATTAGGTAGCCTATCTATTAGGTTGTGTGCGTGCGCGTGCGTGGGGTGCGTGCGTGCATATGTATATATATGTTTTATATATATATACCACACACACCTATAGAATAGTAGGCTTAATCTAATATATAATATATAATATATAATATATATATATATATTATATATATAATATATATATAGTATATATATATTGTGGTATCGGTTTGGAGAAATGAGCCGTGAATCAAGGAAAAGCACGTGGCAACGGTTGGTTTAAGCCGACTTCGGGCGTTTATTGCAAGTATCCAAAGACCAGCATACAGGCTTGCGCTGGTCTCGTGAGCCTCACACCTCTGCAGTCCCATGCGAACGTGTCTTCTGCCTCTGTTCGTACTCTTGGTCTGGAACCTCCACTTAAGATGGCTACCCCTGCTTTCGGCCAGGTGTCCCCCAATCAACCCTGATTGGGGGGAAGGACCCGGTGCTCTCTCGCGGCGACGGCTGGTTGGGTGGGGTGGTACACCCCCGTCCTTCACAGGTCCCTACCGGACCGTTCAGGCCGAGGCTTCAGTGCGGCGGGATGCCACTAATATTATAACAATAAAAAAAAAAAATAAGCAACCCTAAAATGGTACTAATAATTGGCATAATTTCTTTCGCTGTTTCGGTTGGCTCGTTTTCGGCCTTGGTTTCCTCATTTTCGGTTTTTCGGTTTTCGGGCCACAGAAATTTCATTTCGTGCATCCCTAAATCTTCAAGGGTCTCGAGTGGCGTAGCCAGTCTCCAGATCTCAACCCCATAGAAAATCTTTGGAGGGATTTGAAAGTCCGTCTTGCCCAGCGAAGGCCCAAAAACATCACTGCTCTAGAGGAGATCTGCAGGGAGGGAATGGTGCCAAATACCAACAGCCAGTGTGTGAAAACCTTGTATAAGGACGTAAAAACGTTGACCTCTGTCATTGCCAACAAAGGGCATGTAACAAAGAAGTATTGAGATGAACTTTGTTTAATATGACCAAAATACTTATTTTCCACCATAATTTGCAAATAAATTATTTTAAAATCAGACAATGTCTCTCATAGCTGAGGTATACCTATGATGAAAATTACAGGCCTCTCTCATCTTTTTAAGTGGGAGAACTTCACAATTGGTGGCTGGCTAAATATTTTTTTGCGCGCGGCACTTGATATGAAAAGTTTGATAAATATATAAAAATTAAGAAAACAAAGTAAAATGCAAATTTCAACAAAGATATTGTTTAAATAATAAAATTGGAATATGTATTCAAAAATAACAAAAATTACAACTCTAAAAAAATCAACAAGTATTAACCCGTTGTACTAGACTTACTATTCGAAATAATAATTAAGTGATGACAGAACTTCACAATTATTTTGGGTTAGGCGACTATATAACCTAATGTGCACACTCACATCTTCAAAAAGTGACGGCAATAGATAAGTCTTCTTCGATCCACTCGTTCAGGATCTATTTTCTCCAGAACATCACTCTCAACAGACATCGTTGCTAGGTAATAATAATAATAATACATTTTATTTGGAAGCGCTTTTCAGATCACGGCAAAGACACTTTAACAGCGATTGTACTCTCTGGGAAGATGAAAAATAAA